>JABUQX010075826.1:0-5000 GCA_015478945.1 Trachelipus rathkii
ACCCTATTTCATGAAATAATATTACCTTTGCCATCTCGTATTCCGTTTTCCAAATATATATTTCCCTTTTCCTACCGTCTCTGTTTCCTTCATCATCCTTATCTCTTACTCACTCTCTGCAACTTTTTCTCCACCTTTTTGTATGTATCCATCCCGCAAGAGCTTCCAATCTCCATATTTGAACTCCTTATTTACTTCCTTTATACAGAGTGTTATCTTTGTTTGTTCTTTATCTTCCTCTCATCTTAATCTCTCCAAATTTTCCAGTTTAAAGATAAGAGATTTTGCAGGGCAAAGTTCGCATATAGACATTTCATAATTAATTCCATCTTTACCTAAAGAGTTTTCGTATTCGTATTATGTTGTATTTAATAACCTCTCGGCTCTCTTATATCCCCCTTTCTACTTCTCTTCTTCCCTTTCTCTATTCTTGGATTGTGCTGTAGGAGTTTTAATACCCATATATATACCTAAGTACATACCTTTGATTAACAATGGTATAAAAGCGCGGTTCTTGAGCGAAAGTTTCATTCTCTTGTGAGCGTTTGCCGTATCAAGATCTAAAGCGAAATAAGAAAATTGAAATGGATTCCAGCGATCAAACATCAGCAACGGGTCCTATGATAGTTAGACCACCACCTGCGTTTGTAAACAGAAGGAGGCCTAAGTTGACTGCTGAACAAATATATAAAGAGCTCTTAGAAAAAATCACACTAATTCAAGAAGAAGTAGCCATCTTCCTGATAAACGAGGACTTGGACGGGAAGCCTCGTGAGTGTTTCAAAAGCAACATACTTAAGTTGAAGGAGATAAGAAAAAACTTCAACTTTCTCACTCTATCCATTACCTCCTCCTTACTAATGATAATCTTCAAACTCCTATTCCTTCTTGCACAATCAAACCCCTTACCCACATTCTCTCTGTTATTACCAATAATGTAATGCGATTTTTAGTATTCCCTCACGTTTTCCCCTCACATCCACATTCATTAGTTATGAAAGCACCATTCTTTCATCGATTCTTTAAACTTTCCTTCCTTGCAGAAGAGCTTCCCTATTCCTGTAAGTCCCATTCTAATTTCTCACTCCCAAACTGTTTTTTTTGCCTCTTTTTTTTTTTTCTTTTTTTTCCACCCTACGGATGCATCTTTTAGTATTCCTTTTCCCTTCTTATATAATTCCAAACATCTTTCTTTGAAACCTCATCATTGGCTTTCGTACATTCAACCACGCTACTTTTTTACTTTTAACCACTTGCATCACCTCTTCATTCCACCACTCACTGTTAACATTCTTACTTCCCTGCTCCTAGCATCCACATTTCTTTTGCACTGCTAACAACCCCTTCCTTCATTTGCTTCCCGATTTTGTTCAGTTTCAACTTATTCACATTCAACTGATTTACTTGCAAGTTCCCTAAATACTTATACTTATTACCTTGTTCACTTAACTTTCACTCTTAATTCTTCTCACTTCTTTCCTTAACACCTTTCCTCTCACATCTCAAGCCCTCAGTAACTTAATGGGTTCATGGTACTGGTTTCCCTCACTGATTTTAACATACTGTCACTTCAACATCTCTTCTTCATAACACAATCAATCATCACCTTTCTTATCCATCTTTCACTTCACCACTACACACACCCTAAAGCAGACAAGGTTCTACTACACAAATCTACGTATTCTACCAAGTTCTTCACCATACACTATGCTACCGTCAACAGAGCACACCACTACTCCCAGAAAGAAACGAACTACGCTCTGCTACCACTGATTAAAAATGGTAACAGAGAAGACAAAATAAACACTTACATATAGATGAAGAACTTGCTTGCAGAATGTTGTTGAAGGCGAATTAAAGGTTGGAAAACTTATGTTTGTAAGGCAACAAAAAACAAAAAATTTACTCTCTACAGTTAGATAACTTACTATCTAATAGGTACTGAAAACTTAACTATTTGTCTACAACACACCCGTTAATACCTGATGCATCAGCTATCAACTAGGTATAAAGGTAACCCTAAATATAGGAGTACCTCCACCACTAACTTAATACACACGACTTTACCTATCACTAATTGTCACCAAAACAAACCACTTTCTATTCCTACCCTTCACTGTAGCCTTCACCACACGTTATCTGACCTTCCACTATTTCACTATGGAACCTCCACTTTTCCACTTTTTAACACTATTGATTATTATCCATAATTAAACTTAACTACTGTAATAGAAGAAATAATATACATTAGATACATTATACACAATAATTACTAAAACTTAAATCTACATCTACTCTACAGCCTGACTTTGGTCAGACCCACTAAACAAATAAACTATTTTACAATCTGCCTCTCTTCATTAACCTCATCTTCTCCGTCTGTTACGAAACCACAACTATCACTCCTGAAATACATGATACATAATACATAAATTTTATCAATCTTATACTCTTCTCTCCCCACCTTTCACTTGTCCAAAACTCTACACCTACACAAACACTGCACCAAAATTACACCCCAACACCAAACCACCACACCTACAAAATAAACCTAACTGCTCCAACTCTACTGCTACCACTTCTACTACCCCTACTATTACTACTACTACTACATACAAGACAAACACTAAAACTAACTCACATACTTCACTCTAGATCAGACACATCTGGTTCCTGATCATACCCATACTTCAACAAAAACATTTCTAACACTACCCCTTCACTTTCATAACTAGAAAAATGCTCAAAAACTCTATACAACCACTCCATATAAAGCTCACCCTCTTTACGTCTCACCCATTCTTCATTTACAGTTTTTTCTTTAGCATCACGCTTACCTTTCTTCCTCTTCTTTCCTATCTTTCCTTTTTCACTCCTTCCCCCCTTTTTTACACTTACATCTGTACACTGTTTAACTATTTCTGAATCACCACACTTCACTTCCCCATCTACAACACTCATTTCCCTTTCTACGTCTACTTTCACGTTTTCATTCCTCACAAAGCTATTAACACCAACCTTTGTCTTCACATTTTTCTCTACAGCTACATCATTTTCCTCATCACCTGTCCACACTCTTACCGGAACAACAACTCTTTCACCACTTTCTCCCATACGCTTGTTCTCCTTTTTTTCTTCATCATTGTCAGTCTCACTGCCACACATGAAGGGATTTCCCCCTATTATCCTACAGATACTATCAAATTCTTCTTCAATAGTCTCATCCTCATCGTACGTGTTCTTGCCACTACTTACTGTATTACTCACTACTTCTACTTTATTCACACTACTGGTAACTCCTTTCTTCTTAACGCACAACTCACCATACTCATCACAATCTCTCCACAAATGTTTTTCCGATCTACACAAATCGCATCCCTTTCTCCTCCATCCACTCTCCTCACAACTGTTCATTCCTCCTCCACCATAAAACATACTACTTTCAACAACAACATTATTACCGCCAACTGCAGTTTTACTACTTTCTACACTATCTACTACCTTATCACTACAACTACGTACTTGTTGTCTTCTACCTATACCAACACCACCATTACCTCTTCCTCTCTGTTCGCCACCACCATACCCACCTCTACCCCTAGAAGGACACTTATAGGCGTAGTGGTATTTAGACCTACATATGTTACACTCACTCACTCTACCCTCCTTATCTCTCACATTCAACAACTGACCACAAAACCACTCCTCACTTCTGAGCCCATTCATAGACATCTGGTTACTTGAATACCAACTACTCTCACTCACTTCGTTACCAGCACCTCGGTTCTCTACTTTCTTTCCAAAACCCTCACATATGTTTATCAACGCATCTCGAAAGGTACGAAACACCCACTCATCTTTTCCACAATAAGCCAAAACCATTTGTCTTTGACTGTCACTCACCTCTGCTCCTTCCAATAGATGCACACATTTCATATCTTCTCCTAAATCCACTTTACCAACCATCTTACACCTTCTCTCAATCACCTCATATCTGTTCGCATATTCCCTCATTGATTCATCCTTCTTTCTTTTAATATAGAAGTACTCACATAATTTGTCGTACCTATCCCTTTGTTTCTCTTTCGCATACCTTTCATCCAACTTACGTAATATTTCATCTACTCCTTCCTTTTTACCTAATGACTCCCAATCCACCGTCCACACACACTCATAAGCCTTTGCACCCAAACTGAACAGAAGCTCACCTGCAGGTTGTTCAAACTCCTCACCACAAATCTTAAACCACAACTTTACTTTACTCTTCCACACATCATACTCGTCTGCATTCAAATCTCCCTTAAACTCGGGACATGCTCTACGCACCCTCTTTTCTACAACCACTTCCACTTTCTTTTCACCATCAGTATCACTACCATCACCTTTCTTATCCATCTTTCACTTCACCACTACACACACCCTAAAGCAGACAAGGTTCTACTACACAAATCTACGTATTCTACCAAGTTCTTCACCATACACTATGCTACCGTCAACAGAGCACACCACTACTCCCAGAAAGAAACGAACTACGCTCTGCTACCACTGATTAAAAATGGTAACAGAGAAGACAAAATAAACACTTACATATAGATGAAGAACTTGCTTGCAGAATGTTGTTGAAGGCGAATTAAAGGTTGGAAAACTTATGTTTGTAAGGCAACAAAAAAACAAAAAACTTACTCTCTACAGTTAGATAACTTACTATCTAATAGGTACTGAAAACTTAACTATTTGTCTACAACACACCCGTTAATACCTGATGCATCAGCTATCAACTAGGTATAAAGGTAACCCTAAATATAGGAGTACCTCCACCACTAACTTAATACACACGACTTTACCTATCACTAATTGTCACCAAAACAAACCACTTTCTATTCCTACCCTTCACTGTAGCCTTCACCACACGTTATCTGACCTTCCACTATTTCACTATGGAACCTCCACTTTTCCACTTTTTAACACTATTGATTATTATCCATAATTAAAACTTAACT
>JABUQX010075826.1:10000-19237 GCA_015478945.1 Trachelipus rathkii
ACAAGACAAAACCTCAACAGTTTTACCTAGACCCATTTCATCAGCTAGAATACCACCAGGACAAGGGAGAACCTCAAATGGCTTTTCACTGACAAAGTACCTTCCAAACCTATTATAATATAAGAGAATATTGTCCAAACTTGTTATTTCAACATACAAAGGATGTAAACTTTTCACATCTTCCTGGACTTTAGGTTGCTCTTGAAATAACATCCACTGCACTGCCTGCTTCTGATATGGTCTCAATGTGGGAATTAAAAAGGGATGCTGGGGATCAGTATTATCATATTTTTTGTCACTATGATAATTCTTAACAAATTTATACAAAATATCAATATCATGTTTATGATTTTTTTCTCCCTCCTTTTCAAATTGTTCTATGGAATAAAAATGAGAGCAAAGAGAAGACAAATATTTGTTGCCATTATAAAATTCAGAAGGAAAATTCACCTTCGTTAAACCAGATTTCAGAAGATATATATTAATGTATAATACACCATTCTCAATTTTATCTAATACAAGATGAAAGTATCGTTGAACATTTAGACCTGACCATAGATTAATATCTAAATTTCCATGAAGATGAAAATACCTGAAATTGTTAGCTTTCTGTTTCCTTGAAATACTTTGACTGGGAGATTCACCATCTTCTTCATACCATTCAAAATATATAGCACTTTGATCACATTCCTTACTAACATATACCCAAAAGTTGTTATTACCTGTAGCTACAAAACTTACATCAAAGTCTAAAATGCTAAGAGAAATTTTTCCAAACAAGCAATGTACTAAAGATTCTGATAATTTAGTATCAACTTTTACAAATATTTCGCAATTTTGTAAAACATTCTTAAATGAGCCATAGTTTATTTCATTATCCTTTTTTTTCTTCTTCCTTTCTTGAACATTTTCTTTATCTGATGATGGAACACTTTTATCTATGCTTTCAAAATTTGTGGAGCAATTAGGCTTATAGATATCATCTACTTCACCATCATCATAATCATTACCAGTACTGAGTAATTTACTTTTTGTAGGACTTCGGAAATAAGATTTAGGAGGTTCATAAGAACCATCACTTTCTTCATCAGAAACTATTAAATCTGAATTATCACTTTCTTCTAAATCTGGTAAATTCCAAGTTACTTGTTTATGTCTGGTTAATCTCAAGTGGCTTGGCTTTTCTTTCTTTCGAACCATAATTAATGGTTCTTATTTAATTGATTGATTTAAATAGTAAATTTAAAATATTAATATTAGAAAAATCATTACAAAATTATCCTGAAAAGGTGAGAATAGAAGTTTTAAGTTCATTCTTTTTCAAAAGTTAATAATGAAAAAATTTATATACCCTGCTCCAAACTATCAGGCCAAACTGAAAATTAAAAATGAAAAAATATAAAATATATATATATATATATATATATATATATATATATATATATATATATATATATATATATATATATATATAATATATATATAATATATATGTTATATATAATTATATTATATCTTTATATATATAGCGTCGGGCGGGGTGACTTGGACAACTTCTTAAGGTATAACTTCGTCTCCCGACTCTCCCCTAATGCACTTGTTTGATTTTTTTTTTTTTTGAAAAATCAAAGCCCCTTTAGTCGGTTTTAGCCTACAAAAAATAAATAATGTTATTCTTAAAAATAATAGTTTTATTAAAGTTTGAATAACGCTCAGTCACCCTGACCTTGGAGGGGTGAATTGGACCACCATTGAGGGGTGAATCGGACCATCTGTTTAAATTCCTCTTTTACGTATAAATTCAATTTTATATTATATTTTAATTTTTACTTAATATAATAATTATTTATCATATTAAATTCGTAATAAGTAATAAAAATGTCATAATGATAAATAAAATAAGAATAAAAATAAGGTGGTCCGATTCACCCCTCTCCGCTCAAAAATTTTGACACTTTTTTGAATATTTTTTTTTTAATATAAATTTCATTTTTTTTTTAAATTTTTACTTAATATAAGTAACATTTTTATTTTATTTAAATATAATTAATACATATAAAAATGTCAATAATAATACGTAATACGAAAAACAATGGTGGTCCGAGTCACCCCTCCATCAATTTTTCGACGGGGTGAATCGGACCAAGTTAGGCCCCGTGATTTTGCCACTAATACTGTTTGGATCAAAAATTTACTTTGCCAGTTTAAAGCTAACATACTTGAGTGTATACACTGAAAAAATAATTAAAATCCATTCACAATTTTTCATTTTATAACAAAGTTAAAAAAAACTTATATTTTTCAAAAGTGTAATTTTATTGAAGGCCATTTTGTACCCTAATTTATTATATTTTTTAAAAATATAAAAACTCTCTAGAATTAAAGATGATCTAAATAAAACTTGTAGTACTACCGCGTGGCTATTAAATGATAATTTTTTTTTCTTTTTTCTTTTATTTAGAGTGGACCGAATCACCCCTCTAAAAAAGCCGGGCCTGGTCACCCCGCCTGACGCTCTATATATATAGCTATATAATGAAAGGAAATTTTTACAAGCTAACCTAACCTAGAGATGGATGTTGTATTGTTTGGTATAAGGGGTGATCTATTGAGTGTGATTTACTATAAAATTGAATCTTATCATGTCAAGGTGGGCCTTTATTGGGAGGATTTTTGTTTCAGTCAGAAGGCGATGTATAGGTGTAGAGGGGAGGCAAGCAGTTATTATCCTGAGAGGTTTGCTTTGAACAACTTCTAGTTTTTGAATGTTAGATTTTGAAATTGTGAGGGCCCAGGCAGTCGATGAGCAATTTAGGGAGGAATGAAGATATTGTCTATATACTATAGAGTCGATTTCTTTGTGCTAGCCAAAGTTTGTTCCTGTTAGCTACTCTCAATGCTTTTAATTTATGTGTGGCTTTGGATGTTATATTGTTTATGTGGGGGGAGGAATGTCATGTGTGTGTCAAAAGTCATGCCCATAATGATGGGTTGCTTATTAAGAAAGGGTGAGTATTATTTGAAAGGTAAATTGTTGGATAAAAATTTGATTCACTTTTATCAGGTGTGAAGTAATGTTCCTGAAGATTTTTTGGAGGGATGCTGTCATTCTGTTCATTGTCAGCCACTGCTCCAGCTGACCTATATACTGTTGTAGATCTATGTATACTGTGACTCTAGAAGGGCTTTAAGCTATAATTATTAAATCGTTGGCTTAGCTATTAATTTTTATAGAAGGGAAGAGGGGTTTGGGAGGTCATGCATAAAGAGATTAAAAAGTTTGTAAAAGGATTTTGCCTTCATGGATGCCATTGTATAGTTTGTATGCACAGGAGTGATTTTGACCTTGTATGACTAGCTGAGCGACTTGATAGAAAGTTAGCTATTACTTTTTTGTCTTTAATGGTCATATTTAGTATTTCATCAATTAAGAGGTAACAGGGACTTTGTCAAATGCCCTATTGATGTTTACTGCAATTAGAAGTGTGTGAGGAGGGGAATTCTGGTTAAAGCCAGTCAGGATGTGTTGTGTTAATTCGCTTAAGACTTAGGTGAGTAGTTGTTGAGTGTTTTTGTCTGAATCCATGTTGTGAGCTAGATAAAGGAACAAAGGGAGAAATTCTATCGAGGATTAATTTTTCTAATACTTTGGATATCGTGAAGAGCAGTGAAATAGGTCTATATGAAGCCGGATCGTTAGGTGGTTTACCTGGTTTTAATATAGAAATTATGTGGGCATGCTTTATAATAAATGAGTGAGTTGCAATTACAGGTCTTCTTGATCGAATTTTAATTTCTTAAGTCACTTAATTGTTTGTCTATTACGAGGATTGTGGGTGTATGGCTGATTTTCGAATAGTGTGACATGAGGATATTGCATTGGTTTTTAGGGCTGGAAATTTTATTATTTTGTTTGCTGATAGCATCATGGATTGGAGGGTTAAGGGGTTGGGTATGTGATGTATAGGCCTAGATTTTTTTTATTGTGTGAAATATTTGTGTGAATTTGCTTTAGAAATCTAGATTGTAATTGTATTGCTCCAATTCTCTTTCTGATTTGTGTCCAATTAAGGTATTTTATTAGGTCTATAATTTGGTTCACTTAGATGGGTTTGGTTATCAATATTGTCTGTGAGTTTCTTTGTTTTACTAGGATGTCAATTTTTGGAGAAGCTGAGGTTAAATTGTTTAAGTAAACTGTGGGGAATTTTTTTTTTTTTTTTTTTTTTTTTTTTTTTTTTTTTTTTTTTTTTTTTTTTTTAATAGAATGCCATGAGAATTATGCTATTGAATTTTTTTTTTTTTTTTATAAAGAAAAAATTAATTTTGAAAAGATTCTAGGTCAAGTTTCTAATGCTGTCAGCATATAACTGGTTCTGACTTCTGTTTAATATTTACATTACATTCAGTTTATGTGTGCCTTTAAGAGATATTTGTTTATATGGGGTGATTGACAATGTGCATATACAAAAAGTTGGCCAAGTTATGGGTTACTTATTAGAGGGAGTCTGCTGTTTGAGAGATGGAGGGTAATAGTAGTGCAGAGGGGTGGGTCCACCCCGAATTTCATGTAAATCATAGGATATAGCCTACTCTAAAAAAAATAATAGAAGAAAAATGAAAACGGGTACTCTCTTTAAAGAAAAAAAAGTTATGCTTACTGAAAAATTTTTCCATAGGATTTCTTATAAAAAAAAAAAAAAAAATTTAAAAATCGCAGGATATACTCTTAAAAAAAAAGATAATGAAGCTTAAAAATAAAACGAAATGATTTAAGTCTTTAGGAAAAACAGTTATCAGCCTCTCAAAGTTTTAAAATTTTCCTATAGACTTTCTGATAAAAAAAATTGGTAGGCCTCCAGCGTGTTTTAGGGCCATCCTAGTTTCAAGTTGTGATAAGATTTATTAAGTATACATAGATTTTTCTCTGTATATACCTAACAAAATTTATCATTAACCTGAATAGATTGCCCTGAATTGAGACCTTAACCTGTGATGTCAAAAATAAGTCTATGAGGATTTTTAACCACTTTGAGAAGCTGTACCTTTTTTTCTAAAAAGACACCGTGTTTTCGTTTTCATATTAATTTTTTTTAGAGTATATCCTGTTGATTTTCATAAAAATCGGGGGTGACAACCCCTCTGCACTAACTATAACTGATAGAATTATTGGATGGGAGTTAGACTTTTCAATTTTTCAATTGCAAAACCAAAACAAAAATTCTTCTAATGAAGAGAGGCCAATCTCAAAGTGATAGGCAGTCAATTTTATAGCAAAACTCTCAATAGACCACCCCTTACACCAACATTACAGCAACCCCCTGACAGGAATAAAAAATAAAATAAAATCATACCAGCCATAGACATAATATAAAGAAAAAGGAAAATAAAGAGACAATAAGAAACTACATGGGCCTAATCAAGACTGTTCAAGTCAAACTAAATATTTATAAAATACATGCTCATGCACAACCTACATTGCACTCTATAGGATTGTCAATATCTTAAACAACAGCCACAAAAACTACAACTAAGATAAATGTTAGCCACACTACAAGCTTTAATAAGATTATTGTCATACTGGTAGTTACATGTAGTTTTACCTTAAGTAAGCAATAGCTAACTAAAAACTTGACAATTTGGCTTATTCAAATTATACTATATTATGCCCGAAGCATCCATATACCTATTCATTCCTTTCTAAAATGTTGCAAGAAAGACATACTCAACAACCTCCTACGGAAAACCATTCTCAAATTAACAATCCTATTACTGAATTCTATCATGTTGTCAAGAAGTATGTCCATTTCATGTGTATAATTTTAAACACATTTTGTGTTAAAGTGGACATTAGAGGGTTATAACACAGATAATTAATATTAAATTAATATATTATATTAATACACTTTGTCCAGTCTCTCAAAGCGAAACTCAAAAGAGCATCGATATATATCGATTTCTATATTTTTTTTCGATACTATAGGAAAATTTTCGGTGATATTTTTCCTCCAACATATCGATATTATTCGCAGTATTGGAATCATAAGATAAGCGCGTTATCGTTTTTATCACTTACGCTAGATAACAAATGCTAATCCAGTTTTAGCACGAATTTTAAACATAAACAAACGCTATTCAGATTCTTTAAAATAATGAAGATGTTGGTATGACATGTTATAATAGGTACCTGGACAAGCTATTTGAAAATTCATTAAATTTAAGTTTCATATTTTTCCAGTATTTTTTTTAGTGTTGTAAGAGTCGATGGTTTACTATTCCCAGTAATATATGTTTGACCTACATCATGACTCTAAATTAAAGTTGTATCATGGTTTTAAATTTTCACATCTGTGTTTGCACATTTTTTTATGACGTAGTTATGATTAATCGCTTAAACCTCTACATGAGGCCAACCTTTATCACGAATTTAGAAATTCTCTCTATACGTTTGGTGAGCATGTTTCTTAAATCTTGTGCTAAATTTGACAAAAAAACGGAACGCAACAACTTGTTAGCAATTTTCCTTACGTTTCTTAACGCACTCAATTAATGCAAAAACAGAAAACGAGCTTATATCAAAAGGCGTTTTCGACCTTTTAGCACTTTTGGCCTCACGACATTTAGTAAAAATGCTAAACGTTTCGTTCGTATTATGTCAATTTTAGCACAAACTTTTAGTAAGAAAGCTCCAACCAACATCGTGCTATGGGAATTCACTCCTAAGGATAGCTGATTAGAGTTGCCTGCCTTTTCCCGATGTGCTTACCAGGGAATGCTTACGGGAAAATGCTAACAGAAAAAATGTAAACAGAATAAGATTGTGGCGGCGTAGTCAGTTCGCTGATTCTGATGAATGTGTCATTCATCTGAAAGATTACCCGTTTAAATCTGAATTAGTCTATACAACAACATCGAATAAACCTCCATCACAGGTAGTTGACTCAATTATTTAGTATAAACACCATTTGCTATTTTTTTTATTTTTGTTTATTTCAAAAGCCACGTGCTGGCCTCCATAGACACAGCTGATGAATAATTTTTTGTAAAACAATCAGGATGATATCGCCGCGAAATTCGGTGCGCTAAAACTGGAATTAGCATTTCTTATCGCAGGCGTTTAGCACAAATGCCAAAAACGAAAACGGCTTAAACGGCATTCACAACAAAGTTCCTGCTATTTGGGCAAGCCAAATCAAGGTTTTAATTTCTCTCCGTAAACCGAGACGTTAAAATTTTAAATTTATTTTAGAATTCCTAAAATAGAGAATATACTCGCCTAGTTTATGTTGGTCAAGTTTCCTAAATCTGAGTTTGACATACATATAGTGCAAATATTTTACAATGTTTGACGTTTTTTTTTAGAAAAAACTGATGAGTATACGATATTGTTTGATTAAACAAGTATGCGAAAGAAATGATCAATATTTTTTTATCTGACTATCGATTGCGGATATATGATAATTTTTTTTAATACCTCGGCATCATCTATGTAGTATTTCCGACGCGAACCTGTTAAGCTTTGGCATCATATGTATTATTTATCGCCTTCTTTTTTAAAATACTATTTGGTATCAATATTCAAATATCAGGAAAAATATTAAAAGAAGGAACTTACATTCCCTCAACATCTTAACAATATATATATACAATATATATATATTATATGATATATATCTAATATATATATAGTATATATATAGTTCCGGACGTATATATATATATAGATAATATAATAATATATATATAATATATAATATATATATATTATATATATATATATATATATAAGTATACTAAGTATATAGTATACTAATATATATGTAATGTGTAATAACAAAATCCTTAGTTATTATATAATAATATTTATATAGAGGTATATATTATATATACATATATATATAGGTATATTTGTAGATACTGTTACAAAAGTAAGTATCATTATAATATAATATACTATATTATAATATATATGATATATATATAATATAATATAATATATATATATATTGATATAGATAATATGATATATATATATGTATTATATAGATATACTATATGTATGTAATATAGTATGTATTATATATATATATTACTATATATAGTTATGCGAAAATAGTACTATATTATATAATAATATATATATTAATATATAAGTATAAAAATCCATATATATATATAGCATAATATATAATATATATACTGATATATATATATATATAGTTATATTATTATATTACTATATATTATATAGTATATTATATATATATACTATATATATATATAGGGAATAGACCAGGATTTCATTAACAAGCAAAAATTTCTTTCAAATTCCATTCTCATATCTCAAAAAATACCACAATAGCTACAGGGAAAAAGGAATACATTGCTGGAGATGCTGGTCCAATTTTATTACGGAAAATGTTATAAAAAACAAAAATATCTCAAAAAACTACAAATAGCGTACAGCGCGAAAGGAATACATTTTTGATATCCTGGTAAAATTTTAGATGGGAAAATGTAAAAAAAATAAATAAAATTCATTGTTATATAATATAAAAATATGACTAGAGAGCCTATTTAGAGACCTTTCATATATTACTCGTTAAAATAAATAGACCTTTCTACTTAGAATTTTGCCTTTTTTTTTTAACCTAAAGAATACCCCCAAGGTATAGTAATGCCAGCCAGTAGCACCGATGGCTAGAGTTGGGTCCTCGTCGGGCCTTCCGGGGAACATAACGGGGTAGCGACTAATTCCCTCCCTCCCCCCTCCGGGTCCCCGGGGAGGGTCTCCCGAACCCGCAAACCCCGCATCTTGGGTACTATGGTGTCGCGGAGGGTTCTCCGCGCCCCTCTACAGGGTATGGAACGTCCCCCCGTGAATTCCCCGTCGGCCTCAGCCCCCTAATTGCCTGTGTTAATAGCCTTTACAAATATAATATAGTTATACTATGAATATATAATATATATATCATATATATATATATAATATATATATATATATAATATATATATATATATATATATATAATATATAATATATATATATATATCATATAAATATATATATATATATATATTATATATAGTATATATATAATATTATAATATATATAGATATATATATATATAATACATATATAGCTACTATATATATATATATATATATAATAATACATAATATTAGAAAAATAATACCCTCCTTCCTCTCGCCTCTAAAAAAAAAATAAAAAATAG
>JABUQX010075827.1:0-2500 GCA_015478945.1 Trachelipus rathkii
TCCAACATGTTCTGTGTATACTGGTCACGTGGCATGTTCCAAATGTATGGTTCTGACTAAACAAACCACTCTGAAGTTATACGTTTCACTACACTTTATTACGCATAATTTGTAGGTTATGAACATAACCTCCATATGATAGCTGTTAGTTGGTTGTACACATTCACATTGCCGTATTTATTAGGCTACATATCAATGTAATCTAAAAGGGTATGCATTAGGTATTTTAATTTATTCCTTTTGTGTTAGCTGTATCGATATTTTTAAATACCATTGGATATACCTATTGTATTTAACCTAATTATTTCATATTGACACGTTTCGGCTTTTGTATATATATATATATATATATATTAATTATTATATATATATATATATAATATATATATATAATATTATATATATATATATATATAATATATATTTTATATATATATATAATATATATATAATATATATTTATTCGTGTATGCTCTCCTAAACATCTAATATTCTTCAATTGAAGGTGGTTATTCAAGACCAGAATCATAACCCCTTCAAAAATATATATATTATATAATATATATATATTTTTATATATATTATATATATTATATATATATTATATATATATATATATATATTATATATATATATATATATATATTATATATATATTATATATATATATATATATATATATATATATATATATATATATATATATTATATATATATATATATATGCATTAGAGGTGTATGCGGAATAGTGATTTTCACTATCCGCGGAAGCGGATGCGGATGCGGATAGTGATTTTTCACTATCCGCGGATGGCGATGCGGATGCGGATGCGGATTAGTAAATATAATCACTATCCGCGATTGCAGATTGCGGATGAGCGATAGTTAAGTTTTTAGATTTTTAGCCACAGGTACTTCACAACACACACACAAATATATATATATATAATATATATATATATATATATATATATATATATATATATATATATATATATATATATATATATATATATATATATATATATATATATATATATTTATATATAATGATGTATACTTAATTTTTAGATTAATTTTATACCCATTAATAATATATATATATATATCTGTTTGAAAATAAATATTATGTATTTCATATATATATATATTATATATAATATATATATATATATAATATATATATATATATATATATATATATATATATATATATATATATACCCGTATTACCAGAGTGCAGGACGCTTGGACCCAACTCTTTTGCACCCCACCAACCTCTTTCCCAAGCCTCCATCCATTTGGAAAAGGTTATATATATTAATGCTTTAAATTAATAATTCCAAATTATGTTTCAATAACAAAAGCTTCAGAGCCCTTTCAGAGTTTTTTTTTTTTTTTTTTTTTTTTTTTTTTTTTTTTTTTTTTTTTTTTTTTTTACACTTGACACCGCCGCTCACGGGCAGAGCCCTATTCAAGGAGGGGGTGTTGAACGTCTCAAATATTCTATTTAACGCAAATTACGCAAGAGAGCACAGAACGCAGGCCTTAAAGTGAGGGAGATTAAATTGAGTAGGAAAACAAAGAAGATGGAAGAAAATTCCAGAGAAGATGTGATAAAAGGAAGCACCGCAGCGAACAAGTCTGGAGTTATTAATATCAACACAAAACTCATGTGCCGACACAGCACCCCTTGTGCTTCGTGGGCGTCGTAAAGGTGGTGGTACGCGAGTGGAAAGTTCCCTCGAGCACTTGCCGCTACGGTACCTATAGAAAAGAGATATAGCTCCAACATCGCGCCGCAAAGATAGAGGGTCAAGTGAACTAAGAAAGTACAGGACAGTTTATTAAGCCTTTTGGCCTTTGACTCTACCTATCCAAAAGCCGGGTGAAACCAGAGCCCCCCCCCAGAATATGAGAGCAGTGACTCCCATACAAGGGCGGAGTGAGACCCTTGTATAGCTGGAGCAACTGAGAAGAGGAAAAAAAAGTCTCGCAGTCTAAACAGAACTCCCAGTTTCTTTGAGGTCGCCCTAGCAACCGTTGTGATGTGAGGTTTCCAAGACATTTTTTTGTTTATGTTAAGGCCAAGAATGTTTATGTTGTCAACAGGAGAGACGAGAGAACCATCGAAAGAGATAGGAAAGTTAGAAGGTGTCTTAGAGAGGGAGATTTGTAGAAGTTGGGTTTTTAAAGAATTAAATTTCACAAGGTTGAGATACCCCACCAGGAAATTCTGTCAAGATCAGCGAGAATAGATTGGAAAGGTTAAGACGAGAGGCAATTCTAGAAGTAAAAGAGGGAGCAGAATTGAAATTAGTTGAAGAGTGAAGGGTCAAGTCATCGGCATATGAGTGGACAGAGTTAGATGTGCAGGTGAGAAAATCATTAATGAAAAGCAGGAATAAAGTAGGAGACAAGACAGAACCCTGTGGAACACCACTATTGACAGAAAAAGAAGAAGTCGCCCCATCAACAACAGCCGATATTGAGAGATTTG
>JABUQX010075827.1:10000-17500 GCA_015478945.1 Trachelipus rathkii
TCTATGGTGGAATTAGAAGGAAAGGTTTGAGCAAAGAGTTTAGCTTTAGTGGAAGGTTAAACAGCAGTTATGCAGACGGAAAATACTAAAAAAGGGTAAGAGGAAGAAGCAAAGTTAAGATTTAACATTTTTTGAAAATGTCAGATATTACGTGAGGGAGAGGAGCCAGTAAGATTATTGCATTTTCTACTGAGAAAAGAATTTTTTGGTGTCATGGAGAATAGATTTTGAACGATTTTGGGATGAAATATAAGTGGCAAGGGTTTCTGGAATTTGAAGATGACAGTAATTCCTAAAAGCAGCGTCCCTGTGGCTAATAGCATGAGAACAAGCAGAGTTAAACCAAGGTTATCTAGGTTTAGTTGAATGTAAAGATCATGGGGTGCACGCCTCCATGCCAGAGAGAATTAACTCGCGTTTTGCACACTTCGAGAGACCCTTTCCACGGAAACTGTAGTCATTCCATGGGAAATCATAGAAGTACGACCGTAAGTCCGACCCGTTAGCAGAACCGAAGTGCCAAAAACGTTTTCTCGCCGTAGTCGGGGGTCTTTCCTGCGGACGACTTGAAGAGATAGAACAGAAAACAGAGATAATGGAGAGTGATCGGAGGGGACGCCAGAGGAGGAAAAGAATTTAACAGAACAGGAATAAGAAATTAGAGATTAGGAAAAGGTCTAGAATGTTGGGTTCAAATCTCAAGGCGATCGGAGAATCGAGTAGGGAACTTCTCTAACTTCTCAAGGTAATTCTGGATAGAAAAGCCCTAGCAAGTTCAAAAACTTTATCTTGAGAATTAGAGGAAAGCAGTGGCCGTGGAGAAGTTGACATAAACCAGAATGATGATTCAGAGAAATGTGAAGAAGAGAGAGAATGTGGTTCTAATTTTATTATGACAGGTTTATATTGACGCATTAGGTAGAATATTCGGAAAACTTCAAATCAAAGCCACGGGAACAAACGATTGCACACATTGGCACAACTGCCTTTGTCTGAAAATTGAGGGAAGAAATAGTAGGAGTCAACAGAGTAGAGCTTGAAGTCGGAAAGCTTAAAAACCTAAATTTCGGTTAGGAATAACAGATGAGGTTTAGAGGAGGAGAGGTAATGTTCAACAAAATGAAAATTAGATTTAAAACCGAGAAGGTTGCAGAAATTTATGAAGAAAGGCGATCGTACATCAAAATAGGCCGGCAATTCCGTGAAGGCACCAACTCCATCACCGGAGGCTGTCAATGGCATTTAATGGTGATGATAGTAGGGTTATTTTTGGAAGCTACCCCTATAGGCTTCTCCAAGGCTAATCGGGTGGCTGCCATTTTACACCATTTTTTATTTTCGTTTTAAGAGGTAAGTGTTGTCTGTAATTGTATTTTATGGTGTGTGATAAGGGAGAGCTTACTCCATCGTAAGAAGAATATGGATATGAGCACAAAAGGGAAGAACAATTGGGCACTGGAGTGCCATGGGATGTACTCTAAGACTCCATATGTGCTCAATGGTGGGTAATCTCATCACTTAAAGAGCGGCTTAGCTTTGTTTCTTCGTCTGATATATAGTTATTATAGTATATAGTATATAATATGATTAATAATATAATATATTGAGTTATATATATTATATAGTTAATTCCTTTTTATATATATAATATATGTATTAATATTATATATTATATATATATATATATATATATGTCGGTGCGGTGCGGTGCATGGTGCGCAAATTTTGGTGCGGTGCGGTGCGCTGTGGCTCGCTCTCGGTGTGGTGCGGTGCGGTGCGCACTGCGAAAGAGCCGGTGCGGTGTGGTGCGGTGCGGTAGGATGATGGGTGGTGCGGTGCGGTGCTGGTGCACGACCTCCCGGTGGCGGTAGCGGTGCGGTGCGGAAAAAATCAGGTGCTCTTCGGCAACAACACTAGTTAGAGGATAGCTCAGTCGGTAGAACGTCCGAGTATGTCGGTCTCAGTCGCAACATGCATTGGTTCGACCCTAAAAGAGGCAATTTTCTTTACCTTCCCACAATAGTTCTTTTTATTTACCATACAAATTTAAGCTGGGGTCTTTTGCAGTATTTACATATATATATATATATATCCTAGAATTATATATATTATATATCTAGCATATATATTTTATATTATATATATATATATATATATATATATACTAATATTTTATTTATATATATATATATATATATATATATTATATATATATATACTATATATAATATATAATATAGTTTCTCTAAATTCTATATATATATATATATATATATATATATATATATATATAATTATAAAATATAATATAGAATATATTATATATATATATATATATAATATATATATATATTAGCATTATATTACTATTTATCTCCTAGCATTAAGTTTAATTGTGAGGTTGAAGCTTTTAATAGGATTTCGTTCCTTAATTTTAAGAGAGAGAGAGATAGAGAGAGAGAGAGAGAAGAGAGAGAGAGAGAGAGAGAGAGAGAGAGAGAGAGAGAGAGAGAGAGAGAGAGAGAGAGAGAGAGAGAGAGAGACTTTAGGTGAAATTTCAATAGTTGTCAAAAATGTGTTTTAAGAGGATGGTGAAGGAGTGTAGATAGCTATTGAATCTTTAAGTTTAAACTAAAAGTAACTCTTTGGGAGGTGAGTTCTGCTTTCCAGAGAATAACACAGAAAGAAGAAGAGGATGGAAAGAGGAAAAGCAGAGCTAGAAACGATAAAATTGTTTTGCAAAAAGTGTGGAAAAGAGGAACCAGGAAGGTTATTGCATTTTCTATTGAGGAAAATATATTTTATGTGTCATATTCCACACATTCACTACACTCCAGTGGAAGCAGTAATCGTTCGAAGAAAAATCAGAAATCCGTCCGCAAATCAGACGACCGTTATTCAGCGCCGAAGTGTCAAAAATATTTTCTTACCGAAGTTAGGTTTTTCCTTCGGAAGGCTTGAAGAAATGGAAGAGGATACAGATATAAAAAGTTGAAATGTTAAAAGTATAATGAGAGAAATTAGAGGTTAAGAAAGAATCAAATGTGCTGAATTTACCTTCAAGGCGAACAGGAATATTGATAGGTAGCTGAAACATTTACCAAAGATTATTGTGAGTAGATCAATGGTAGACAAGTTCTAAACATAAATTTCTAGAACTAGAAAAAACTCCTTGACGGTGAAGAACATTGAAAATTCCCAAAATTATGTTTTCAAAGAATGAAGAAGGAGAATAGAGAGTATTCTCTAATTTTTAAGAATCACTTAAGTTAGGAAATAAATAAAGACAAGAGATGAATTTAGTCCTTGAATAAAAAGAGAACAAAGAAGAACAAGGTAGAAAATTCTGTTGACTCCAAATTTGACACCACCGCTCACGGGCAGAGCCCTTTCAAGGAGGGGTGTACCCGATTTAACGTCTGAGTAGGACGAAGCGAAGCCTAAGATGAGAATATTAAACTGCGTCTCTCGCTGAGTTGGGCTAGTGCTCTTCCACTAGCACAATTGTACGCATGTGTGCAACATCCGCCTTTGGAGATAATAAGTGAGGATAAAGAGAGTAAGAGGAAAAACATTGTAGGGTTTATTATCTGAACCCCAAACACTCATCTGAGTTTTGAGGTTAAGAATAAGAGGTGAGGTTTAGAAGAAGAAGAAGAGAGGTGGTATTCAATAGAAGTGGAACTCTGCGGTCTATTGCAGTATTTACATTTATTAAATCTTACAGAACGAGGGAAGGACAGGGTGAAAACCTGTTGATATCGCCTTGAAGGGGGCTCGGTCGTTTGAAAGCTGTTCTTGAATCTAACTTTTTTGGGTTAGAGGATAGTTCAGTCGGTAGGGCGTTCGAGTATGTCGGTCTCAGTCGCAACATGCGTTGGTTCGACCCCAGAGGAGGCAATTTTCTTTACCTTCCCACAATAGTTCTTTAGTTCTTTTTTTACTAGTATATATATATATATATATATATAATATATATATATATATATATATATATATATATATATTATATATATATATATATATATATATATATTATATATATACTATATATATATATATATATATATATATATATATATATATATATATATATATATATATAATATGTGTGTGAGTGTGTGTGTGTTTCCTTTCTTTTTGGTGGCTCTTAAAGAAATTTTTTGGATAATTTCTCGCGTGGAGGAGCGCTTTCAATTTGGGAATTAAGGAAATTTTTATTAATTAAAGGAAGCGAAAATTGAGCCTCGCGATTTCTCTTTTTATTTATTCCACTCAAAATATTAAGAAGAAAATTTATCGAATTTATAAAATAAATATTTAATTAAATATCGAATATGCAACTCTTGTTGTTGTTGTTGTTGTTGTTTTTTAAATTTAAGGGAAAAAAATATTTTATCATTACTTAATAGGTCTAATGTAAACAATATTTAGAAGAGGTTTTCCTATATATTTGGAAATTTGGGAAATAAATGAAAAGATATGCCACTACCGTTACCCAAACCGCTACCCCTACCACTACCACTGCTACCATTACCACAAGCTAACCTTCAAACCTACAATGCTCGTTCATAGTTTGAACTGCTTTCCTCATGCATTTTACTGCAGTACAATATTTCAAATCTAGTATTACTACAAGTACTAAAGTAACTGCAAAATTCTCCAAAGTCACTATTACAGGGAAAAGTAGCAATAATATATATATATATATATTTATTTATATATATAATATCTATATATATATACGTATAATATATATATATAGATATAGATATAGATATATATATATAATTATATATATATAATAATATATTTTTATTATATATAATATTAATATAATATATATATATATAATTATATCTATATATAAAATGTATGATAAATATGTAAATATATTAATATATATATGTATATATATATACTTATATATTTATAATAGTATATATATATATTATATTATATATATATATATATATATATATATATATATATATATATATATACGTATTATATATATAATATAAATATTATATATTATATATATTATATAATATTATATATATATATATTATATATTATATAATATATATATATATAATAGATATAATATATATAGATATGATAGATAAGGAGATAGATAGATAGATAGATAGATAGATAGATAGATAGATAGATAATAGATAGATAGATAGATAGATAGATAGATAGATAGATAGATAGATAGATAGATAGATAGATAGATAGATAGATAGATAGATAGACGATTTCTTCAATTGTCATAAAAACAATCAAATCTTTCATACTGCACATAACTAATAATAATAAAAATGCTTGACATAGAAAGAGTTCTTGAGTCACTCATTTATTAATGTCACTCTTTATTAGGATCACAAATAACAGAATTTCTTTTCAACAGAACCAATGTTAATGATTAAATAAATAAAATGTAATATTCATTACTTTATCTGACTCCATATAAGTATTAATTTTGAAGCCGTTCGAGGTATTGCAAACCATAGAATATCTTGTCTCCACTATCACGTTCGAGGTAGTCCTTGTTCCATCAGCTCTTTCAAGGTAGGGCATTCCAACAATTTTTGAAAAACCCAAATCTCTCTTCAACATTACCCAAAACCAAATCATCCGCATATAATAGTTAGGGCGCCCACCCCTCTCCTCCATTCTACATCATTCTAACACCTTTCCCTGCCACTCCCACCTCTAATTCTTTCATAACCCCATCTGTAATCAAATTGAAAACCAAGAAGACATAACACATCCCTGCCTCACTCCGCTATTAATATTAAACCAATCACTTTCAACTATTTATTTTTACACACGCTTCACTATCGTCACACATACTTTTGATTCCATTCTGAACCCTATCACCAATACCATACATCACTAACACCTGTCATAGAACTTCCCTATTAACCCTATCATACGCCTCTTACAAATCCATAAAACCTAAATACAATTTATTCTTCTTCTCCTCATTTTCTCAATCATTTATTTCAATGTAAAGATCTGATCCACACCCCATCTACTACTCCTAAACGCACCTTGTTCTTCACCAATCAGTCCTTCAGTCACTCGACGCACTCTTTCCACCAAAATATCAGCATATATCTTCCCTACAACACTCGATAAACTAATTCCCCTATAATTCCTACAATTACCTTACTCCCTCATACATAAAAGTACTATTACTGCTCTCCTCCAATCCCTCGGAACTATACCCTCCATAAACGCTTTGCTACATAACTTCCAAATCCACTTAATCACCATCTCGCCTCCGTTCTTGATCATTACACCAGTGATTTGATTTCTCACTCTACCCATTACTCCTGGCCTCATTTCCAAAATATATATTACTTCTTGCACCAACAAACCCACACACAAACCCTTGCTTCATTACCACCATGCTTATGCAGATTCGAAGTGTTCACCTCTACACTCCCCTGTCAACACCCATTCTTCAGCTTACAGAACAGCCCCCATCCCCTTTTCATTATTTCTAAACAGCCATTCCCCTTATTCTAAATTCTTAACCATTCGCGCTTCCCCTCTCCACGAAGAGCTTCTATCCACTATATGTAAGTTCCCATTCATCCCTCCTTCCAAACCGCTTAACTCTTGTGTGTCCATCCTGCGTATGCATCTTTAGCTATTCCTATTTTCTCATCCATATAACATTCCAAACATCTTCCATTTAGAGATCTTCAATCATGACATTTATAAGTTACATTAACCACTCTTCTTTTTTACTTTTAACCGCTTGCCATCACTTCTCTTCATTCCACCACTCACTGTAACATTCTTACTTCCTACTTTAACACATCCACATACTTCTTTTGCAATACTAACAACCGCTTCCTTCATTTGCTTCCATATTTGTTCAGTTTCAACTTGTTCACATTCAACTGGTTTATTTGCCAGCCCTCCTAAATACTTATCTTTATCACCTTGTCACTTAACTTCTCAGTCTTAATTCTACCCACTTCTTTCCTTATCACCTTCCTCTCATCCAAACGCCCCCACTAACTCCTCCTTTAACACTAAGACAACCATAATCGATCGCATAAAACCCACTCTAACCCCCATCACTGATTTATCATCCAACAGCATACTTCAAACACTCCTTCTCACCAACACAAAATTAATAATACTTTTCACTTAGATACCATCTCTACCTACACCAGCTCTAGTATACTTCTGAATCCTACGATTCTCATTTTTTCCCGACACCCCAAAACCATCTGTATCCCTTTTTTGATCCATCCAACCATTAATAAGTCACCCAACACATCAAATCTAGAAGCTCCTACTCACCCCATCCACAACATCATTCGATTAATCCCGGAAAATCCCCTCTCTTCAAAATGTACCCTCAAATGGACCATATGTCACAACACCACAGCTTCCGTTGACCTTTTCAAACTTAATATTTAAACCCTTTAGGAAATTTTAGTATCACACAAACAATCTAACAATAAACTC
>JABUQX010075827.1:27500-28904 GCA_015478945.1 Trachelipus rathkii
GCTATTCGCTTGTTTTACCATACACACGAATGTTTTCTATCCCTTGTCGGTAAATTAAGACATTGTTGAAATGGTTTATAGAAGGCACCATAAGCTGTATAGGCGCCTTCATGAGAAACTTCATTGAACTGGTCGAGAATGCTGCCTTCTGAACATCCCAACCTCCCCTCCGATGTTTCTAAATTGGGCTTCTGCTAAGAGAAGGAGAAGATGAGGCATGTCAGAAATTACCAGCAGCCACTCTTGCAAAGGATATTTATCCAAAAGTGCTTGAAAGTGGGAGCTAGCAAACAGTTGGTTTTGGGTGCGCAAATTGTAAAGTTCGAGAGTCAAGTCCTGAAGAGATGAGAAGAAAAACGTGGATACCAGCCCAACAACATATACTTGGCCAGAGGAAAACTGGAATTGAAGATGCTTTCATAGCAACGTTACACAAGCTCTTTGACATCCTCAGTTGCAAGTGTAAATTAGCTATACTTCAGAATTGGGAGCTCCATGTCCAGGTGGTGCTGACTGTAAACATGAAGTGCGCATCTCTTGCTCTTGTTCTAAGGATATGAAAATCCCTGTCAAAGAACTAGTGTTTATTAATGGTAAGAGGGAAGGTTGGATCTGTTGGACAGCATCAGAATTGGAATACCAATCTACCTGAACGCACGCAGAAGGAAGACAATAAAAAGCAGAGAACATAAACTATGATAAGAAGAATTTCTGAATATAAGCAGAAAGAAGGCAACGTTAACATTACAAAAGAAATGAAGTCTTCTTGCTCCAGGCAATGAGAGCCAATGATGTTACAGTGAAGAATCCAAGTTTCTTTGCAAAATCATATGATGATTGAATTTATGATGTACCTTCTACTTACAGTATAAGTCAGATATAACATTACAATTAGCATAGTTGCATTGCAAAGTATAGTTGGTGTCTCTACGTACTAGCCAGCTCCCTCTTACCCCAGCTTGCAACTTTGGATTGATGTAAAAACTTGTGAAGGAGACCAGGAACTTGTCGTTTCACCATAAAGAAAAAACTAGTGTCACTCGGCAACGTAAAGATGCAGAGTCTTGGGATTGAAATCACTTATGTAAACTGTTACAAACATTTCAGGCTTCGCATCCATTTGACATTACTGTGTGATGCAATAATTGAACTGTGCAAGTGTATTTCTTCTTTTGGATGACCTCAAAAGATTTCCACTCCCCCTCTCATAAAGTAGGACAAGCAAACCCAATTCTTACCGCAATAAAACCCCCCAAAGTCTAATCAGTTCCAGGCAATCTCATCCTAACTTCAGTGTCATTTGAAAGTAAGTAGAATATATCTACCTTTTGGCTAGTAGCCAGTGGAATGATCATCTCATTTACTCCCAGCGAGAGAAAAACTATATTTAAAATAATCCCTCTT
>JABUQX010075828.1:0-32500 GCA_015478945.1 Trachelipus rathkii
CAGTGGCACTTCGTTCAGCCCCTATGGTTAGGTGTTTAACCGTTTTCGCATTTATCATTGAAACTATATTTTCGTGCGCCGCTTCAACTATTATTATGTGTATTATTGTGTGTGTGTATTATTATTATTATTATTATTATTATTATTATTATTATTATTATTATTATTATTATTATTATTATTATTATTATTATTATTATTATTATTATTATTATTATTATTATTATTATTATTATTATTATTATTATTATTATTATTATTTTCTTTTTTTTTTTTTTTTTTTTTCGCAGAGCCGCCACTGGTTTCGAGTTTTTTAATTTTATTTATTTTTCCTCTATTGAAAGTTATTTGAAACAATATAGATAAAATCCACTATGTCCGAAAAAAAATAAAATTTCTTTATTAGAAGAAGGGCTCGGGAATAGATTTTCAAGAAATTTGATGAAAACACTGCAAATGCAAACACTGCAAATATGAAAATTAAACTCGACCAGAATTATTCATGGTGCAGGAAGAGATTTAAGTTTAACTTTTAACTTCTCAAGCCCTTTTTCCTTATGCATATAATTTAACTTCAATAAATTAATGGCAATTGGTGTGGCAATTTAATATTTGCTTTTCTATAACTTTTATTTCTATAATGTAGAGTAACTAAACAAATCTCTGAAACGATTGATGGCTTCACTCATTCTTTGAACCTGTTATTAGTTAGTTAGTTAGTTATTAGTTATTAGTAGTATTAGTAGTTTTATTACTTATCATTTATGACCAATCTGCTACTTTATGCCGTATCTACCGCTGAGTATTATGAGGTGACTTCAGAACCTTTTCCAAACCACTTCATTTGCTTGCTGTGAATATGCGTGTCGTTCTCTTATGTAAAGAGTAAGCATCATTTATCTGAGGTGGTTCCACTGTCGCAGGACTTCTTGAGAGAGTCCTATCGAGAATTATTCACCTTATCAACTTTCCAGGTCTCACAAACAGCTATCTCCAATCTCTCTCACTCTCTAGCTTTTATAACTAGCTTATACCAATCTCTTGTGTTATTGCTATTACAACGGACACTAATTTACTAAATTACTAATTTCTCCATTGAGAAAACCTCGTGTGACCCATATTTCCAAATAGAACTCTCTGACACGAAACCATTCTTTCATGCAATTTACTCAATATACTCCTCCTTTCCCTGTTTCCATATTTCTTTTGATTTGCAAACTTTCAAACGCCGCGTATTCGGGACATGGCGTTCTTAATTAGGAACAGTTTTTGATTTCTTCAACTTTGGTAGGTTTCGTGTGGTATCTCTGACTTATATATATATATATATATATATATATATATATATACTTCATATATATATATACATATATACATCATATACATATATATATATATATGCTAACATATTTGGAATCCCTTGTACCATATATATACTCTTCTTCTTTATATATATAAAAATAACTAATATATATATATATATATATATATATATACATATATATAACATATATATATATATATGCTATATATATATATATAATATATATATAACAACAATATATATATATATACCTATATATAACTGTATAATTCTCTATATCTATATGATATATATATATATATATATATATATATAATTTTCTTTTCTTCAATCACCGCCGCTGAGATTTTAGACATATTTATGGCTCTCACATTATATAAACTTTTGATAATTTAATTTATTATTATTATTCCAAGAATGCTTCACAAGCGTTTCTTTTCATTCATGGATTGCATCAGTAAAATTATTTCATTTACTTCATTAGATTTGTTATACCTTACGGTCTTCACTAATTTATTATGACCATTTATTAATTACTTGCAGAATTCATTATTATTTGACTTCACATTAAAATTATTTTTCCCAGAATTCTTTATTTTATATTAACTTATCTATTGAGAAGTTTCAAATTTTTAATATTAACTTCAAAAAATCGAGATCTATTTATTTTCATTATTATTATTCCGATTTGTACGGTAATAAGCATACTTCTTTAATTATTATTATTATTATTATTAATAATTATTATCAATTATTATTATATTATTATTTACTCTATTTCGCCATCTATTCCTTGGTTATACACAGTGGTGAATCTTTAATTATTCGTACTTTATTTACTATTTCTTACTCATTGACATACTATACTATTACTATTACTATTACTTCTATACTATACTATTTACTATTACATTACTATTACTAATTATTATTATTATTCTATATTTATTATTATTATATATATATCCTATTATGTTTATGGTGTAATTTCTCCTAATCAACACAATCTATAAACCTGTGATTAAAATGAAATGGAGAATTTTTCAAATTCCAATCACTAGTGTTGGATATCTTCCACATTTACTATACATGATTATTAATAATTAATGTATTAGTTTTTAATATCTTATGCTTAGTGATCTCCGTATAATATGATTTTGGTATTGTAGATTGGTGAATAACTATATATAAATTTAAATGTTACAATTAATTATTCTATTATTATTTCATTAGTGTTAAAATAGCCTAGTGAAAAATAAAATGTATACTTAATGAGATATAAAGAAATTTTTGAGTTAATATATGTTACATTTCGAGATAAATGTTTTCAACATAAAAATCACTGAAGTAGCGATTCTCTAAGAGTTACTCTTCCAGATTACTACTTTGACTCATAACTATCGCATGACCTTTAAACTACCCAATTGAACTAAATTACTATACAATTACTCCCATTTTAATTTACATATTACTATTACTGCTTTATTAATACTATTAACTAACTCTATTAACTAACTAAACTATCTTTGACTACTGGCCTTTCGCTACTATTACTATTGTTACTATACTTTTGAGTAATCTTCCTACTTTAATATTAACTCTATTTTCTCTTTACTACTTTTTATTCATTATATTTTATTATATCTAATCTACTTATTATTATTATTTACTATTATTATTATATTAATTATTCATATTATTTATTATCCTTATTTATTAATTATTTTTTATTAAAAATTTATTGATTATATCTATATTTTAATACATTCATTAGTTATTTTATCAATTCTCACTTAACTACTAACTACTTAACTACTAACTACTAATCATTATGTACAGTACATTTATTGCATAAAATTCGAGATTGAAATGGAGTAATGGATTAAGTTAAAAACTTAGTTAGCCCCATTTGGAGCACTAATTACACTTGTCTGATTTACTCTATTGCAAACTATAGTCCTTTAATTTGTCTACTTAACTTAACATTCTAACTAACTCCTGCTTTAGATCATGGGCAACTAATTACTCTTCCAGAAACGCTACTAGAATGCTATTTCACTACATTTACTGTGTGACAATCTCCTCATTGATGATATCCGGAATTTGTATCCATTCTAGACCTATACTATTAAAGATACAACTGAAGAAGCTTCTTTGAACTTCTGGGTCGGGAAGGGTGCTGTTAGGTCAGAAACATCTTTTATTTTATTATTCTTAGAGAGACGTTTTATGTTTGCATTAGCAAATGGGATGCGACAAACCGGTAGCGTAAAAAGCTATATAAGATCGGCAGTAAAGACAGTGGGTCGGAGGAGAAATGATGGTATCGATGGCCATAGTGCCAGGGGGGCTATTTGCCCCATAAGTGGCTTTAAAGGTCCTAGGGTCATAAAAGTTTTTTTTTAATTTGAAGCCTTTCCCATACTAAAACATAAGAATAAGTAGGTATGTAAATATGTTCATATCTGAGAAAATTCACTATGTATGTAAATTGAGTTTAAGAACGTTTCAGGGTTAGAGTTCTTGGGGAGGGGAAGTTGTTGGGGTTATGTGTTGAATCTCGTGTGGAGATGGGGCGGGTGGGGAGTGGGATGGTGGGGGGTGTTCTCCTGATAATCGAGATAATTCAAAACGAGATATATAAGTTATTAATTTTTTGTTGCCTCTTTCAACCATTGCAGGAGGAAATACCCTTAGCCATGTGATCATTTGATTTTTTTTTTGTTTAAAATTTTTGTTTTTTTTTTTCCTGTTGATGTGGCAGGCATTTGTTAAAAAAAAACAAAAAAAAAAAAAAAAAAAAAAAAAAAAAAAAAAAATCTGGTTATTATGAGTTTTCTCTAACGGATACCAATCGAACAAACTTTAACGGTGCTAGACCCACAACCAACCTATATCCACCTAACCCCACCGCTACCAAACAAAATCACTAACGCCCTAACCTATTTCGATTTGGCCTATTCTCAATACTCGCAACTCCCTAACCTACAGAACAAACCTAACCTACCTAAATCCTAACCTAACCTAACACCTAAGATAACCTAACTGTCTCTTGATGATGCTACAACCTACTACCTAACCGCTATTCCACCATCACCACACCTACGCCTAACCTAAATTGTTCAAGAAAATGATCCTTAACATATTATATAATCATAATAACGTATATACATATAATATATATATCTACTATATATATATATATAATATATATATATATATACTATAATATATCATATAATTATATATAATATACTATATATATATACTATATATAATATAATATATATATATATATATACATATATATATATAGGCAGTAAAAAACCCCCTAAAACGGATTTTCCATGGAATGGGTATCTAACTGGAGTACCAACATAACCCCAGGCGTCTTTCCTAAGTGAATATTTGGGCATACTCCCCGGGGTGGCTACATTCTTGGCGGGTACTTTTCCAGGGTTGCCATTTTGTATTGGGGACTGCACCCTCCCTGGGGTCGCATATTCTAATTGATTCGTAGGCCATTGTACGATGCGAGAGTGTTTTATAACTTGACCCACATGCTCAATGTTCTTTCATGAGCCGTCATTTTTGACCACCCCCTAACCCACACCTTTGTTCATACCCCTACTCCCCCTTTGTTCTCGTCAACATATACGTTCGTGAGTGTGTTTAGGCCTAGCTAGCCGCGGTGTGCGCGGCGTATCCCCACGTACACCGGGTTCAATGTACGTGCGTACGCCCACGTATTATGAAAGTAAATCTGGCTACTTTCATGCAAAGATAGCTGAGCTACCTTTCAATGAAAGTAGCTGAAATCTGGCTTGGGTCGGTTCACGTGCAAGTCCTAAAGCGCACGTGCAGCCCAACGCGAACGCGTCCGAACGTGAGCGCCCGCCCGCCGATGCAATACTACCAGGCACGCCGAGACTGGCAAATATTTGCGGGGCGGGTTATGGGATACATGTGGAATAAAAATGTTTTTTTAGGACCCGATGGAGGACGTAAAGGCCGGTTTGCGCACAGAGGTGGTCCTCATCTCAACCCCCCTCCCTGGCGACACGTTCTTACTAACGGTCTTACGTCTTTAAACGTCTTAGGGTTTACGTACAAACGTTTTTGTTCCGTGGATATCCTCCTACAGTATTCCTACAGGATTCCATCGTTGTTGTGGTGAGTCGGGATCCCCCCCCACACCACCCTCTGTGCGCTACCTCTTTACGTCCTTACGTCTTTAACGTCTTTAAGCTGTCAAGCGGCCATGCTCTGTTGTTATAAATATGATATATTAACATATCATAAAACTATATAATAACTATATATATATATATATATGATATATCATAATATATATATACTGATATATATATATAACTACTATATATATATATATAATATATATATATATATAAATAATATAACACTAGATATAATAATATATTTATATAAATATAATTTATATATATATATAATATAATAAATATATATAATATATAATATAATATATTTATATATGATATATATTATATTGATAGTAGGGTATAAGTATTAGAATTAGGAACGGGGTTGATACGTAGAGACGGCTCCGTAACGCAACCGCGGAGTCGCACCAATGGTTTAACAACCAGAGCCACACATATCAAAATGCGCGATCACGCATCCAACTAACAGGACAGCTAGGCGATTTGAATGCAAGTCTGCCCACTCAAGCTGCTAATCCAACAATGACGCTGTAGGCCTCAAAGGAACAACACAACTAACAACTAACAACAACCAATACTGATACCATCAACGCTATCACCAACAACGACATCAGCAACAACAAAACAACAACAACCGACTAATCGTGGGTCTTTTATAGAGTCCTCTCTCATATCTGAATATCTAGTAATATAAATATATATAGTATAATATATATAATTAATATTAGTATTATAATAATATATCAGTCAACTATATATATAGTAAGTAGAAAGAATATTCTATGCATGAGTAATATATATAATATATATACTATATATATTATATATTATGTATATAATAATTGATATATAATATATGTTATAAATAATACAGTTAATAATAATATCATATAGTATACATATGATATTAAATATATAACTTATAATATATAATACTATTAATATATATAATAATACTATACTATGAGTATGATGAGTAACGAAGATGAAACAAGAAAGGAAGTCTCATCAGCAGGATGTTATAATAAGGTTACTATAAGCAGGTTTATATATGGTTTTCCAAGTACACGCTAATGTAACTGATGGGCCCAACTTAATGGGTTCTCTTGCTGGATATGACAAAGTGATGAAAGATGGAAGATAAAAAATGGGGGTTATAGAGCTAGAAAAGACGAAAGGAGATGGAGGTATAACTTCGTCACCCAAAAGAACACTTGCCATTTCGACATTTGATCATTTAGTTATGGTTCGAATCGGCTCTTAGATGAATACCTGTCGAGTTATAGCTAGGTTTTGAGGGTACTTACGTAGAGTTCCTATAATATTATTTATTTGAAAACTGCAACGTTTGATAATGTTTTTTGTAAGAAAACCAATGTTTTTATTTTTCAAAGAATCATTAAACAAGGCCATTTTCAGTAAAATAAACAAATGTTTTGAGCTGACCCTAAAGCCAGAAATACAATACGCGTCTACCCCGCAAACTCCCAATGGGTACCACCTCCTCCCTCAAACTCTGTTCACCGTGTTTTGCAGCTTTACTGTTTTACTATTACTGATTTAACCTGTTTTAATGTCCTAATTCGGAGAACACGACGAATTTAATGTACAATAACACTCATATAACAGTTATAGCATTGGTCAGTAAATGTCAGTAGTGTAGTAGTAGTCCAGTAGGTAGTGAGTAGTAAGTAGTTAGTTAGCTCAGTTAAGCTAGTAAGTAAGTTAAGTCAGTGAGTAGTGACGCTGAGCGCCTGCTAAAGACCCGGGGCCGGCTGTAGACATGTGAATTTTTTGATTTCAGCTGTCGTATTTGTTTCCGTGACGGAAGACTTATGACATCATCTAAGTGAGTCACGAGCACGAAACACCATTTGAACCTGTTGAGCGACTGTCAAGACAAGTTCGTGGCCTTAAAGAAATCGCTATGCTGCCCGTGTCGCCAATCGCCCTAATTCTAAATTTATTTCTTTATATTCGAGTCCGCAAATACTTCCTTTCAAAAATATCTTTAGTTGGTTAATCAGTTTAAAATAATGAACACATCGAGCGAGTGGAAGAAACGATATTATTCTCTCGACACCCTCTCCATCCCAGCATACAACACCCCCCACACATCAATCACCAGAAGACCAGACGCCGATGTACATTCCAGACTTCAATCCATAGTTCAAATTGTATTTTCGTTATCAACAAGGCGTCTCATTATAACTACCAGTAATAGGAGTGCCTCTCATACCATTAGAGGAACTATGGAATAATGTATTTTTTACCATATTAATAACATTTATGAGGAAATCTTGCAGCTTGGGGGTCATCCATTCCTCTAAATTTTAATAATTAGGTTTTTAAGGAATAGCGTGAAAACTGTTTCTTAGTGTTCGTGTGCCTCAAAATGGTTCTTTTCTAATTACAAGGCTTTGCAGACAGTTTAACATTTGACACCATATCCGACTGGCTGATCCCCAAACAGTCAACTGTAATAACATTTATCCTATGTTTACACAATGACCTACATTAGAGAAAAACAACTAACATTACACTATAGTGATGCTATACTCAAATACCATGATTTTGTTTCATATTCCGTATTTCAAACTTTGGCTTATTTAAATTGTATATTGATTTCTTAAGAAAAGTCACGAAAGGATTCAAGGGCTCCGAGAGAGCTGAGAATTTCATTAAGCCTTTAAATTTTTTTATAAAATAAACATAACTCATGGAGAAAATCAGTTGGCAATCTGGTGGATCATGTCTCCTGGTTCTCCCCTAGTTACGTCCATGATTTTAAGCATTTCACCTCACTTTCTCACTTTCACCCCTCTCATAGTATACCCAGCACACACCTAAGTTTATCTCCCTAATCGACCAAGAATGATGAATCTTCACATATCTAGTGCTATTAAAACTATCTCGCTCATTTACTTTCTTTTCTGTCAAATAACTAATGTCTCTATGATTACTTCATGATAGAAACTTAACACTACTGGTAACAGAACATGTAGATAACCTTGTAAGATACCTCTTTGCAATAAACTGCTGTTATGACTTGACATCCTTTATTTTAGCAACTACCCCTGTTTTCAATAGAGGTTTAAATTATTCCTAAATTCTTTTATAACCTACTTTCAGACTCTCTAACTTGTTTAGTTAGATGTTCAGATCCCCCATGTATTTCTTGATCAAAAGAATTGTCGTTGTTAACAAAGAAGAGATTAAAAGGTCTCTGCTAAAACCTCAGAACAAATATGGAGTTTCTTGTCCTATTCACTAATTAGAGCAGAATTCTGGGCTTCTAACGGTAACAAAACATTAACTGTAATATGTGAACTATAAGACATTTTTGTGGGTTATTTTATATTAGTGACATGTGCATCGAGAACATAAGAAAATTCTTACCTAGATTATATAGAAATAAAAACTTAACACGCATAAAATTCCTGAATTCTAAATACCGGTGAACATTAAATAATAAAACTTATTCTTCTAATTCTTATTGTTACCCTTCAGTTGTTGAAATACATTGACTATAGATCACCTTCTATGTAGTAACCCAGAATATAAATGATTTAACTGCCGGAAAACAAATTCTAAAGCCATCAACTACAGACCATTTTTTACAGTCATGTGTATCCGAGAATAAGATCACCATGTCAATAAGAACAGATACATGTTCTGGGATAATAGACAGTTACAAATAATATCAAATTGAGAGCCACAGTACTATCATTATCATTCCACACAATTACAATGCCTAAATATTGTTTTTAAAAAACTTAGATAGTTTCATATGGATGAACGGGGAAATTAACGAGTTTTTCAAGCTATACTTTATTAATAAGCAGTGCTTATAAAGAGTGTCGTGAAAGTGCACGAGTGCGAGAATAATAAATTCTTAGCCATGCCTAGGAAAGGACGCGGTAACATACTATTTTTTTGAAGACAAGGTTGATAAAGAAGATATATTTTCAAAGCTACAAATCATTTGTTGTTTATAATTCATTTTATAATATAACCAGACCAGGGGTTTTTCCAAAAAACTGTCTATATAAAATTGATTACTTAATAATGAGTTATTTCCCAATTTTGTGTTTTTTATTTAGAGATATTAGGAAATTCAATACCAATTATATAATTTCAGGGAATTCTAAAATTTTTTCAACCTCTCTTATAGTATTAATGATGGATTCATAATGTTATTAAATCAGAGATATACATTGCTACAGTTCACCCTAAAAGACCACAATATTCCTTGAAAGAATGTTTAATTCTAGCTTCTTTTTCTTGATATCTGCCTATATTATTCGATGTATTTCTCACCCACCAAAATCCCAACAGTACTAATTCGAAATAAAAAGACGCTAAACTTTATCATCTTCTCGTATTACATACGTTATTAGTGATTACAGAAACGGGATGTCTATATAATATTGAGTCTTTAATATCAGAGAGTTCTAATGAACATTAGAGTATATGAATATGCCCATAAATACCAATAATTTTCGAATTTCTGTTATAGTTAAACATTTTAAAATTTTTAAAAAAATTTACGATGCTTTATATATAGGTTGTTGAGAAATTTCACAAAAGAAATTTGACACTATTAGATAAGCTGAAAAGTTTAAAGGTCTTATAATATTTAAATTATAATTAAGTCAATTGGTTTGAATATTTTTTCACAAAACTTAATTTTCTTCTAAAATCTTGACTTAAGAGTCTATCTTATTAGGAGGTATTAGATAATATCATAAATCCACAAGTACGAAATCGTTGCTACGTTAATGGTTTAGGACCTCAAATATCAAATATCATCGGAATTAAATTTTGAGATTGCCAACCTCCAATTTAATTTGATATTCTTATCACTCAGATCTTCATGATATTCTTCAATCTTGAAAGTGATATTTGTAGCTCCAGACTGCACCTTGTGGGCGGCTTTATTATTCAGATAGAGAAAATTATCTAGAACTAATGTATTTTTTATCCAGCACAAACTTCAGGACATAATTCAACGGTTTCTTGTTAGATTTATAATTTTTCGATGTTAGTCTTACTGAGGCGACCATTGAAAAAATTCATAGAGCTTTATTTGGGTTTTTAATAAACTATGCTTCAAAAGTCTATCAAGTCTATCGACCACAACAATTATTAAATTTCTTCTTCCAATATATTATTTTAATAAACATCCTTAGAAGGTGGAACACTTTTCCTCACTATAGGACTAATCTTTCTACCATGGCTCGATTAAGTTTCATTGCCAACAGTCCCTTCTGTGAAATGCCGACACAAAAATATTTTAAAGGAAAACACATCTAGCGGATCACTGTCAAATTATATATTTCATTGTCCTTTTATGTTAATAAAAGAAGAAATTCGTTAGCAAATTATAACTAACGGAAAAGAAAACGATAAAAATAAAAGTTATTCTCACCTGGTCATAAAATCCTTTATTTGTAATTTTAAATTTAGATTCTGAAAAAGGTGTTTTAAAACGATCATTAAATAATGATTTTAGATTTAGAGCAAACGGACAGGTAGTATTAACGACAATAATAATTAATATTTGATAATACTAATGACAAATTAATAATTCAAAAATATCTGTAATTATTATTAATTAACTAATTGAAGGGAAATTTAAATTCTATTATGGTTTAGCCTCTTTGACAAGTCTTTAGAATAATAAGTTGTAAATACCGAATTAAGCTTAAAATTAAGATTATATAAATACTGAAATCTAAATATTCATTTATTATGAAATTTATGGAAATAATATCCGATTAACTTTTTTTTATAATCCAAACTTCCTATAAAAATATATGGAAAATGAAATAATTTTTAAGGAGAAAAAAGTCCGGGTAATGTAATAACAGAATATGTAATTATTATAATAATTATATTTATATAAACACCGGTTATAATATTTTTCTATATTACAAAAACCGAACAGATAATTAATTATCATGTATATTTAAAAGAACCAAAAGTAAGATATGAGATAATAGTAAGATCACATATTAAATTATAGTTTGAAACATATATTAAAGTGGAAATGGTAATCCTATACCTAAATAAAATTAATCAAACACTTAGTTTGGTTTATTTTTTATATATTAATTAGATAATATAATTGGATATTCAATCCAACAATAATTTATATACATAATAATTTACACATGAGTGCTCCCTCAAATGGCCGATAATACCAAAGTGTTATATAAAATAATAAAATTACAATTTATTAAATAGAAATATAAATACCAAAAAATTAAATAATAATAATACAATAATGGTAACAAATTCGAAAGAAAATCGTTACTATAATTAACATAAATTAATCTATATAAATAAATTAATTGCAGGTTAATAATGTTGGAAAATAATGAGAATTATAGGACATAAATATCGTAATAAATAATTTACGGATAAATGTATAAAAAAAAAATAATTTTAATATTATAAATAAAACAATAGGATATAAAAGATATCCCACATAAACTTAAATAATAATAAAATGATGATAATAATAGAATATAATATATAGTATAATACACATTTCTAAATCGCCGGTTTTATTTACTCATCCGGAATATCATATTCTTACGGAAAGACTCCTTGATCTAAATATAATTATAAAAACGGTTCATATGTTTAATCATTGGCAACTCTGAAAAAAATATACGCGACCTGTATTAAATGGGCGTAAATTATACGGTAGACTATAATTTTCTGGCTTTTCGTGATCTTGAATGGAAGCAACATTTTTATGTTTGAATTCAAATGTAGGACCAGTAGATCCAAATTAATTGTTTTTTCCGTATATTATCCTGGCACGGTATGACTCAAAGAAAAAGCGAGAGCTAAATAAGTCTGTCTATGGTCTTAAATAGCGATTTTTCGCAAAATAAGTAATTTCGAAAAAAAAATAAAATAAAAATTTTAATTTTAGTTAAAATATAAAACACTTGTTTTTTAGATAATGTTTTTTTTAAAATTTAAATTAATGAGTGATTTTTTTTATATGCCTACACTACAGAGAGCTGGGTTATTTTTACATTTAATTAATACAAAAGGTAGAATAATAAATTTTTCTCTTGCCTATTACAAACAAAGGGTTTTCACAACTAATGAAATATATGTTATATATATATGGTTTCGGTAAAAAAATATAAATTATACAAGAGACAATATTTTCATTAAATTTCCAAGTAGTAAGAAGTTCAGAAGTGGAAAGATTGTTAAACATGTCAAAAACAATTTGAATTAAAATTTTCCTTCCTTTGTTCTCGGTCTTATAATTCATATGGAAATATGGCCCCAGAATTTAAAATGGAAAGAACATTATTTTTATTCAAATGCCTGAAAAAATACCGGTTAAAAATTCAATTTATATTAAAGAGATTAAACCAAATAATTTCAAATGATTTGAATCAAGTATAAAATCGGGCCAATTTTTTTAAGAGTTTTCGGGACAATAGCATTTTGGTAAGTGTCAAGAAACGTATTATTAAATTCATAAAGAAAATTGTAAGACGGTTTTTAATTATTAGAGAGTTCATCAGTAAGTTAATAAACAGATCTTCTATTGATGCAGTGAGTTTCAGATAGAGAGGGATAATGTTCGTGCTAAATAAAACTAAATGAAAAAATTTGCTTTTAGGATTTAAAAAAAACATAAATAATTATAAATATAACAATCAAGAAGGATGTTTTCAAGTCATTAAGTTAATTTTGATCTAAAAAATATGGGCCGTCACAATCATTTTTTTATCAAAGGACGAGAGTTTAATAAACCTTGAGCCCAGCAATTTCGTTTAAAGAAATCCAAAGTTTTAGTTGATCTGTGCTTTCTAGTTAATTTATTATTTCCTTATTGCACCCTTTTACAAACATGAACACCTCTTATATGTATATGATTTTGTGTGGCTCATAATGTCACGGTGACACTAACTAAACGCTTAGGGCCTTTCATATAAATCCATATAATAATACGTTATTCCTAATCGACTCAAATAATTTTTATTACACCGACTTTAATTTTGACCAACGCCTGATAACAATTAAAGCAAGTTCTTCAAATTCTCTTCGTCACATACATTTCTATCTCTACACTCTCATCTCATCGGGTACAATGCTCTCTGTCTCTACTCTTATAGGGCTCATCTCTCTATCTCTCTAATAATCTTCGTCTCTCTAATTCGTTCTTCACATATCTCTATTTAAGCCAAAAGGCGTTTTAAGCGAAGTTTTAGGTAGTTAATTTTTTTATTAAAACCAGGTTTCCAAGGATGTATGAATATTTAGGTATATAAAACAATTTAATTGGAAATTTCATTAAAAAACGTCAAATTTTAAGACACCTAAAACAAGTTAATAAATTCATCTTTTTTCTGATTTTTTTGATTTTGTTTAATTTTTTATGAAAACAATTATTTTTTTCAAATGCTTAAAATACCGGCGTTCAAACTCATTTTCAGATTTAACAAATAGCTGGGTCCAATATATGTTGGGAATGATCATTAGAAAAATCGTACTTTTAAAGAGTTCTAAATTTATGTGAAAATTAAGAAAAAGCGTAATTGTATAAGGAAATTAATAATTGTTTTTATTAAAACAGGTTTCAAAACTAATGAAATATTTGGTATATAAAACAAATATGAAATTCATTAAAAAACATCATTTAAGACAACCTAAAGACTATATAAAAAATTCCAAACTTTTCATGAAGGTGAAAGAAATTGGAAAGACGTAAATGAAGCAATTAATTTTTTTTCTAAAAATGCATGAAATACTGTTAAAAACTCAAATTTTAAGAAATTTAAACAAATAAGATTGCCTGTTGAAATCATTAAGGGAAAAAATCGTACTTTAAAGAGTTCCAAATTTGTAATGGGTGGAAAATTTAAAGAAAAAGCGTAATTTTAGAAATTAAATTTTTTATTAAAACAGGTTTTCAACTAAAGAAATATTGGTATATCAAAAACAATAATGAAATTTCATTAAAAACGTCAATTTTTAGACAACCTTAAAACTATTAATAAATTTTACTTTCTGCTTTTTAATAAAAATAAGCATTTTCAAAATTGAAACACATTATTTTTTCAAAGCTGAAAATAAAACCGTTTAAAAACTCAAAATTTTGAGATTACCAAACATAATTCAAAATGTTTCTGAAATTTATGTAAATAATTCGTACTTTAGAAGTTCTAAAATTCAGTAAAAGTGAAATATTTAAGAAAAAGCGTAATTTTAGAAGTTAAGAATTTTTTTATTAAACAGGTTTTCAACAATATTAAATTTTTGGGTATCATAAAAAACAATATTGAATGTTCATTAAAAACCGTCAACTTAAGACACCTAAAACATCCGTAACACTCATTTTTTCTGCTGTTGGAAATTGCCATTTCAATGAAGACACATTATTTTTCCAATGCAAAAATGGTTGAATATTAGGAAAAATCGTACTTTTTAAGAAGCATCGTAATTTTGTAATGTGAAATTTAAGCAAAAGTGTATATTTTAAGAAGTTAAAAAAAAAATTTTTTATAATAAACAGGGTTTCCATAAATAAAATAAAAATTGGTATATAAAACCACATATTGAAATTTCGGTTTAAAAAAACGTCAATTTAGGACACCTAAACACTATTAATACAAATTCACTTTCTGACCTTTTTTGAATGCATTTCAATTGAAACACATTATTTTTTTTCAAATGCTAAGGAAAAATACCGGTTAAAAACCCTCAATTTTAAAGATTACCAAATAATTACAAAAATGTTTGAAAATTAGGGTACAATCGTACTTTTTTAGAGTTCTAAATTTTTTTTAATGTGAAAAAAATATTTTTTTTTTTAAAGAAAAACCGAGGCAAATAAACTTATAAAGTTAAAATTTATTTAATTACAACAGGTTTTTTCACAACTAATGAAATATTGGTAATATAAAACAAATATTGGGGAAATTCCCAATTAAAAAAAACGGTCAATTTAAAGACAACCCTAAACCTAATTAATAAAGTCAACTTCGCTTTTTGAAAATAAAAAGATTTCAATTGTTCCATAATATATTTATTTCAAATGCTGAAAACCGTTTAAAAAACTCAATTTAAGATTTACCAATAATTTCAAATGTTGAAATTTAGGCAAAAACGTAATATTTTAGAGATGTTTAAAAATTTTTAATTGAAAAAATTTTAAAGAAAAACCCGTAATTTTTTAGAAGTTAAAATTTTTAAATTAAAACCAGGTTTGTTCACAAACTATAATGAAATATTTGAGGGTATATAAAAACGAAAATATTGGAAAATTTTCCATTAAAAAACGTCCCAAGTTTAAAGACACCTAAAACAATTATAAAAAATTCTATGTTTCTGCCATGATGTTTCAATGAACACAAATTATTTTTTAAATGCTGAAAAATAGCGTCAAAATTCAAATTCTGAGATGAACCGAGGAATTTCAAATCTGAAAGTTTAGGAAAATCCGTACTTTTTAAGAGTTCTAAATTGTAATGTGGAAATATTTTAAGAAAAGCCAGTAATTGTAGTAAGTTAAAATCTTCTTATATTAAAAAAGGTTTTCAAAAACAATGGAATTATTGGTATTAAAAACAAAATATTAATTTTATGAATAACTTAAAATTTATTAAAAAAATACAAACTATTAATAAAAAAAAATTTTCATCATTTTTCAAATTGCATTTCAAATGAAACACAATTATTTTTTCAAATGCTGAAATTAACGTTAAACAACTCAATTTTAAGATTTACAAAATAAATGTTTCAAAATGTTGAAAAATTATAATGAAAAATCGTAAGCCTTTAAGATTTCTAATTTGTATGTGAAATTAGGCAAAAGCGGTAATTTTTAGAAGTTAAATTTGTTATTAAACATGCCTTATTTTCAAAAATAAAATAAATATTGGAATATAAAAACAAAATATTGAAAATCATTAAAAAACGTCATTTAAAGACACCTAAAACAAATTAATAAATTCCTTTTCTGAATTTTTGAAATTGCATTTCAATGAAAAACATATTTTTTCAAATTCTGAATAAAACCGTTTGGAGCTAAAGATTTAAAGAATTTTAACAATAATTTTAAGTTTGCTTCACATATCGTAATTTTAGAAATTTATAGATTTGTAATGTGAAAAATTTAAGAATAAAAAGCGGTAATTTTAGCAGTTAAAATTTTTTAATTAAAACAGTTTTTCAAAACTAAGGAAGATGCTACTGGTATAATAAAAACAAAATATTGAAATTTCAATTAAAAAAAAACATCAATTTAAGACGCCAAAACTAAGTTAATAAAATTCACTTTGTTCTCGCTTTTTGAATATTGGGCAGATTTCAAGATGAAGCCCATTTATTTTTTCAATATGCTCTAATAATAATATTACTCAAATTCTTAAGAATTTTAAGAACAAATAATTTCGAATGTTAAAATTTAGGAAACTCGTACTTTAAAGAGTTCTAAATTAGTAATTGTTGGAAAACAAATTTTAAAAAGTAAAAAAGCGTAATTTTAGAAAGTTTTTAAAAATTTTTATTTATTTTAATCAAAATTTTAACTTCTAAAATTACGCCTTTTCATCTAACTAATGAAAAAAAATATTTGTAATAAAACAAATAATTGAAATTTTCAATTCAAAACGTAGAATCTAAGACACCATAAAACTATTAAATAAATTTAACTTTTTCTGCTTTTTAAAATAGCATTACAATGAAACACATTATTTTTCAAAATGCTGAAAAAACAATAATACCGTAGAAAACTCAATTTCAACATTTAACGAAATAATTTTTTGTAATGTGAAATTTTAAGGAAAAATAATTAACTTTTTAAGAGTTCTAAATTGAAATGTGAAAATTTAAAGAAAAAGCATTTTTAGAAACTATAAATTTTTATTAAACAGGTGTTTTCACGAACTAAATGAAATAAATTTGGGTAGTAGATAATATAGGACAATTTGGCATTACAAAACGTCACTTCAGACCACCTCCGTCGCCTGACAGTTCCTGACATCTGCGTCGCAATTTGAAATGTGCAATTTCATAAATGAAACACATTATTCCACAATGCTAGAAAATAACCGTTAAACTCCAATTTTAAGATTAACCAAAATAATTTTAAAAGTGTTGAAATTTAAAGGAAAAACGTACGTAATTTTAAGAGTTCTAATTTGTAATGTGAAAAATTGTCAACAAAAAACGCGTAAATTTTTAGAAGGTTAAAAAATTTTTATTAAAAAGGTTTTCTACAACTAATGAAAATATGTAAATAAAAAACAAATTTTTTTGGAAATTTTTCATTAAAAAACGTCAAATTTAAAGACTCCAAACAATTAATAATAAGATCTCTTTACTGCTTTTTAAATTTAAATCAAATGAAACCACTTTTTCAAATGCTGAAAAATACCGTTAAAACTCAATTATAGATTAACCAAATAATTTCAAAAAATGTTGAAACATTAATATTTTAAATCGTACTTTTAAAGAGTTCTAAATTTGGGTAATGTGAAAATTTAATGAAAAAGAACGTGATTTTGGGGGAAGTTAAACGTTTTTTTTATCTAAAAACAGGTTTTCAAACTAATGAAATAATTGGTAAAGTATAAAAGAACAAAATATTGAAAATTTAATTAAAAACGTCAATTTTAGACAAACAAAACTATTAAATAATTCGCGTTTGTCTGCTTTTTGAAATTGCGATTTCACTAAACATATTAATTGTATCAAAAGAAATATCCCCGTAAAATAAATACTTTTGAAAAGCCTTAAACCACAAATAGGTAACAATGTTTGAAAATTTTAGAATCTATATACTTAAAGAGTTCTAATTTGGTAATGTGAAAATTTAAAGAAAACCGTATTTTAGAAGTTAAATTTTTTTATTAAACAGTTTTCAAACTAATGAAATATTTGGTAATATAAAAAACAAATATTGGAAATTTCCATTAAAAAAAAACGTCAATCTAAGACACCTAAAACTATTAAATAAAATTGCTTTTCTATGTGTCGAGAATTTGAATTTCAATTGAGTCTTTATTATTTTCAAACATGCATAATAATTTGAATTTTAAGAAAACATCACTTTGATGAGTCATAAATTTGTAATGTGAAAATTTTAAGCAAAAAGCGTAATTTTTAGTAAGTAAAATTTTTTTTTATTAAAACAGTTTCAGAACTAAGAAATATTTGGTAATATAAACAAATATTGGAATTTTTATTTAAAAAACGTCAATTTAAGACAACCTAAAAAACAATTAATAAATTAATCTTTTCTTGGCATTTTCGAAATTGCTATTTCAAGAAACACAATTATTTATAGTTACCATCGTTGTGGCTATTGGCTATTGAGCCAGTTGTAGATTTTACCAAAATAAAATTTCCAAAAATGTGAAAAAAATTTTAGGAAAAAATCTACTTTTAAAGGAGTGCTAAATTTTTGAAATGTGAAATTTAAGAAAACGCGGTTAATTTAGAAACTTAAATTTTTTTATTAAAAAACAGGTTTTTACTTACGATTACTTTAAAATAATTTGGTTTAATAAAAAGAGAGAATTGAAAATTTCAATTAAAACACGTCCACCTTTAAGACACCTAAAAAACAATTAATAAATTCTCTTTTCTGCCTTTTTGAAATTGCATTTTCAAATGAAACACATTATTGTTTCAAAATGCGGAAAATACCGTTATAAAACTCAATTTTGAAGATTAAAATACAATATTTTAAATGTTTGAAATTTAGGAAAAATCGTACTTTTAAACGTTCTAAATTTGTAATGTGACAATTAAGAAAACCCGTATAAATTTAGAAGTTAAAAATTTTACTAAAACAGGTTAGTCAAAAATAATGATATAGGTATATAAAAAAACACAATTTGAAATTTCATTAAAACGTAATTATTCAAGAACACCAAAACTAATTTAAATAAAAATTACTTCGCTTTTTCTGCTTTTTGAAATTGGCTTTCAAATGAAACATATTATTTTTCAAATGCTGAAAATCCCCCCGTAAAAAAAAACTCAATTTTAGGAATGTACCAAAATAAATTTTCAAAATGTTGAAATTCAAAGTAGAACCCTAACTTTTTAGAGTTCAAAATTTTTAATTTATAAAAATTTAGATAAGAAAAAGTAATAATTTTTAAGAAAGTTAAAAATTTTTTACAATTAAAACAGGTTTTCACAAACTAATGAAAAATATTGGGTATAAAAAAAAACAAATATTAGAAATTTTCCATTAAAAAAACATCAATTTTAAGACCCTAAAACTAATTAAAAATTCCTCTTTCTAGTTTAGTAATTAATTGGGCATTTCCAATGCAAACCATATTTTTTTTCAAATGCTGAAAAATGAACTTTAAAAAACTCAAATTTTAAGATTATCCAAAATAAATTTCAATATGTGAAATTTACAAAAAATATCGGTTACTTGGAGTCTCGATAGGTTCTAAATTTGGTAATTCGGTGAATTAGAAAAAACCGTAATTTTAGGTATAGTTAATTTTTACTATTGTTTACATAAAACAGGTTTCCACAACTAGTGAAATATTTGGTAATATAAAAAACAATATCTGAAATTCATTAAAAAACGTCAATTGAAGACAACTAAAACAAATAAATAAATTCTCTTTTCCTTTCTGCTTTTTGAAATTGCATTAAATGAACTTCAACAACATTAATTTTTCAAAAGGGGAAATACCGTTAAAAACTCCAATTTTAAAGATTCATCCAAAAATAATTAAAATGTTTGGAAAATTTAGGAAAAATCGTACTTTAATGAGTTTCATTGAATTTGTAATGTGAAAAATTTAAAAGAATAATAAGTTTTTCTAAGAAGTTAAATTTTTTTTTATTCAAACAGGTTTCCAAGAAAGACTAAGAATATTATGGATATATATAAACAAATGTTTGAAATTTCATTAAAACCTTCAATTAAGTCAGGAAGTAAAGCTAAGAAATATAATGTACCTTTTCAAGCTTTTTCCATCAAACATTATTGGGAGGAAAACCAACATTATTTTTTCAATGACTGAAAAATAAAAACGTTAAAAAACCTTCGGGAATAAGATTTCCCAAATAATTTCAATGTTGAAATCTAGGAAAAATCGTACTGTTATAGAGTCACAAATCGGTAATGTAGGAAAGAATTTTAAAGAAAAAAGCGTACATTTTAGAAGTAACAATTTTTGATTAAAACAGGGTTTCAGAGTTAAGAAATATTTGTATAATAAAAAAGTAGCATGGAAATTCTTAAAAAAAACGTCAAATTTTCCAAGACACGTAACACCAATAATAAAATTTCTTCCTTTTCTGCTTTTTGAAATTGCATTTCAATATAGATACACTTATTTTTTTCAAAAAAATGCTGAAAATACCGTAAAACCTCAATTTTAGAAGATTTACCAAATAATTTCAAAATGTTGAAATTTTAGGAAAAATCGTACTTTTAAGCAGGGATAAATTTTTGTAAATGTGAAAATATAATAACAATGCGTTATTTTATTGTGTATAAATTTTTATTAAGAAAATTGTTTTCCGTTTTCAAAATACTTAAAATAATCCACAAAAATATGGAAATTTCAAAAAATGAAAATCTAACACCTATAACTCTACGTTATGAATCCACCAGGTTTATTAAAACAAAGAATTCAATGAAACACATTAATTTTTTTCAAATGCTGAAAATACCGTTAAAAAACTCAATTTAAGGATTTAACAAATAATAAAAATAATTATGAAATTACCTAGAAATTCAATTGTTGGAACAATACTAGAATTCGTAATTTGATAAAATTTCAGTAAAATGCGTAAGTTTAGAAGTTAAATTTTTAAATTGAAAGCAGGTTTTGTATCATAATAGATTTTTGGTATATAAAACAAATATTGAAATTGCATTAAAACGCATCAATTTAAGAAACCTAAACTATTAATGAAATTCCCGCTTTTCTTGCTTTGTTTGAAATTGCATTTCCAATGTTCCACTAATTAATTTTTTCCAAATGCCAAAATGGTTGAAATTTATGGAAAAATCGTAACCTTTTAAAACGAGGTTCTAAAAATTTGGTAATGTGAATAATTTAAGCAAAAAGCGTAATTTTTAGAAGTTAAATTTTTTATTAAAAAACTGTTTCACAATTAATCAAAGTTTCAGGGTCGTAAATTGACCTAGAAATTCTGTTGGAACAACGTCAATTTATAATTTTCACCTACAATAATAAAATTCTTTTTTTTCCTGCTTTTTGAAATTGATTCCAATGAAACACATTAATTTTTTATTTTTCCAAATATCTTATATATACCGTTAAGAAAAACTCAATTTTAAGATTTACCAAATCAATTTCCAAATGTTTGAAATTTTAAGCACAAGATGATGTAATCTTAAGATTTCTAAAATTTGACAATTGATAAATTGAAGAATGAAAGGGTAAATTTTAGAAGTTAAAATTTTTTATTTAAAAAAAGGTTTTTATAAATTCACCGAAAAATATTTGGTTATAAAACAATATTTTAAAAAAATTTCAATTAAAAAACGTCAATTTAAAGACCATCTACTATTAATCAAAAACACCTTTCAGCCTTTATTGATATGGGCGATTTCCAATGAAACAATTAAATTTTTTCATAAATGCCTGGAAAAAATAACCGTTCAAAAACCAATTTTAAGATTACCACATCAATTTCAAATGTTGAAACATTTATGAAAAAACAATCCGTACTTATTAAGAAGTTCTAAAATTTGTAATGGTAAAATTTAAGAAAAGCGTATTTTTAGAAAGTTAAAATGTTAATTAAAAACAGGTTTTTTAACACAACGTAGAAATCTTTGGTCTTTTTGCCGCAAATGTTGAAGAGATCATTAAAATAACGTAAATTTGCAAATATTGCGCTAATAAATTCCCTCTTTTTTCTGAAATTTTGAAATTTCATTTTACATGAAAAACATTATTTTTTCAAAAGCTTGATATACCGTTAAAGAATAAAAACTCAATTTAACAAATAATTTCAAATGTGAATTTAGAAAAAAAATCGTACTTTTAGATGTTTCTAAATTTGTAATAGTGAACAAAACTTTAACGAAAAGCGAATTTTAGAGTTAATTTTTTTGATTAAAACAGGTTTTTCAAAACTAATGAAATATTTGGTATAAAAACAAATATTGGGGAAATCTAAGCAACAAACATCAAAATGTTAAGACACCTAAAAATATGAGAGATAAGAGAGATGCCATGAGATCTCCACAGACGAATTATATATGTAAAGCTGGGTAGACAAAGAGAATTGCTGAAATACTGTTAAATATTTTAGGCTCGGACAAAATCATGTAAATGGCGTGTACATTTATTTATCTGTTTCGCATTTCAGGAGGCGACTGTTGAATGCCTATATGTAAGTTTACAGATCCCTTCATAATTTTACGACATTGTTATTGTTGATTATATATACAGGCAAGAACACTTTAAGGATGCAACAGAGTGATTGCAGCTCGTTTAAATTTGGAAGAAAGTAATGAGAAAGTTAAAAACCAGCTGTATAAGTTTCTCAGCTATCGATAAGAGTGGTTATCAAAGACACACTACCTTTAAATGATGGTCTAATCAAATGAGCAAGGCTACCCTTACTTACATTGCCATACAGAGAGAGAGAGAGAGAGAGAGAGAGAGAGAGAGAGAGAGAGAGAGAGAGAGAGAGAGAGAGAGAGAGAGATGAGAGGAAGAGAGAGAGAGAGAGAGAGAGAGAGAGAGAGAGAGAGAGAGACTAGGTGATGAAACTTTATCCAGTGTCTCATGAATGTTGTACAAAGCTTTCAACGTTCCCCCTAAAATTTATTTCTGATACCCCTCAAACTGACAGACAGTAATAAACTCTTAAGAAAATAATCATGTTATTTTTGATGTAATTACAGTAACTAACTATCTAACTATCGCCTTCCACAATAAAATTACTAATAAGTAAATTTATATGTTTAATTCTTATATCATTCCCAATTTATGATGATAATTTAATAAAATAATAATAATAAATAATAATAAAATAATAAATAATAATATTATAATAGAATCAATATAAATATAATAGTAATAATAACAATGAATATCAATATTGTTCAAAATTTGATTAAATAATGCAAACAAATCATGTGCTTCAATTGTCGAAGACGATCTCAAATACGTATTTCAACAAAAGAAACTCATTGTTATTTATCATTTCCCATAAATTATGGGAAGGCACAAATGTATTCTAGTTTTATTCATCTAAAATTTATATAATTACTGGTGCTAAATAATTTAAAAATTCTTAATAATGTGTTGGAAAACGAAAAATATATTTAATTTGATCTTAACCTGTGTTAGGAGATCAATTTCAACTTAAAATTAATTAAAAACATTCAATTTCGGCATATTTATTAAACAAAATAATATACCATAAACTATAAACATTACGAAATATTTACACAATAATTTCATATAGTTTTTAACTTGTAATGCATTTTGAGATGAGTTTGAAAACTTTTTTTTGAGGCTTCATTTATACAAATAGGAAATTTTGTACCATACTCAAAATTATTATTCAAAAATGTAAATCTTTTAATTTGTGAATAATAATATATATTTAGCCTCTCATTATGCTCTTACAGATGTTTGATATATTATTTTTGAGATTTTAGTTCTGCAAAAGATTTTTGCACAGGACTTAAAATTATTCATCAAGAATATAAACATTTTTACGAGTCGTTCTTTATTGCTCAATTGTTCTTCTACCAAATTGAAAAACGATTGATTGACCAATTCAAATATATATATATATATATATAATATAAATATATATAATTATATATATATACTATTAATATATATAATATATATATATTATATATATAATTAATATAATATATTTATATATATATATATGATATATATTATAATATAATATAAATATATATCATATATATATAATATATATATATATATAATATATATATTTTAATATATATATATTATAAATATTATATTATATATATATTATATATATATATATATATGGTAGCTATATAATGTCTATCCTATATAACAAACATTTATTTGAAGCAAACTATTACAGACACAATTGAATGATTTGTGGCAAATGAAAAAGAACATACACTTTGACCTTGACATAACTACACAGGAAAAAGTAAAGGATGGTTATGTAGGACGAACGTGGTGGCCAGCGTGTCAGACAGTATCGCTCAATCCATATGTCCTGAAATGTTTGATCGAGGAACTCACGGACGAGTAATCCCCAATGTGGTGATGCACCATCTATAAGGAAAAGGGCTAAGGATTGTAAGTCATTCAGATGAGTTGCCAAAAAATGTTTCTATTAGGCCGTTACTATATATAGGTTCGGCAAAAAAGAAGGGATCATTGGTCCTGTTATGCATCAAACAGCACTAAACATTCAATCATGGGTTATCTCTCACATGTTCCATGGCGACATGTAGATTTTCATAACCTTTTATTCAAACATTGTCCCTTTTCACCTTTCTAGGGATGTGAAAAGTATCCCTGTCTGTAAAATACAAATGCTGCAGATAATCATTGTCGTGATGGATTCGTTGCAACTACTCGGTCGCAAAAGCAGCACAACGAGGGCGATCATTTGGCTGTAAAGCTAGCACAATCTGAACTTTATAAGCATACAGGTGCAGTCCGTTCGTAAAAGTAGATAGTAATTTTATACAATAACTGATAAGTAGATCGGGAATATATAAGATGATATCAATATAATCAGAGATAATGTCAACGATACGTGTATTAAGGCGTGGAAGAGGCTTATAGTACGTATTGAGAGATGACGCATTAGTAACAACAGACCTCCTTAACTGACATGAGATGGGTTAACGTCCTGTAGCGACCTATATAGAGACAGCAATAATGTTTTAAAACTTAATAATAACGTATACCAACGTAAGTATAATGTATATACATGACCTAATGCTACTTTTTATATTACTTATTGGTGGTTACTTTACCATATTCTATCCTATAATAAATAATTCACGAACTGTAGACAGTACGGTGATCAAGGTAGCATATGGTTATCAGTAATATATACTTTATCGAGTTTGGCAGTACTCACTTGTTTAAACTTTGCTCACTTTACCTTTTGCCACATACATTAAATCATTAATATATTCAAAGATGTACGCTATGTTCCATTTGGAGATTGTTTCCAAAAGTTACGCACATCATTGACTGTATATAGTTTACCTTATCAATTCTTAAAATCTAATTAAATATAAAATATAATATGAAAGAGGACCCGAATATATCACGTAAATAGAAAAAATTAAAACAAAGCAAATAGATTCATATATAGTATTATTATTATAAATATATATTATAATTAAATATACAAATAACTAAATTTATTGGACTTGAAAATCCAGAAAATACTAAAAAGAAAATGTTTTTAAACCTTAATTCTTTGATATGGTATAGCTGCCACAAACGTTGTGAAATATCTCGAACTCTCATTGAGATTTTTCACCTCACCGATATTTTTTGAGCTCCAAAAAAATATCATGAATTTTTTTTATTAGTTGATATTTTATTTGATATTTTATTGTCAATATTTTATATATATATTATTTATAAAAATATTTTATTTTTTTATATTTATTAATAAGTGAAATTATATTTAAAATAGAAAATTATAAAAATAAACTCATAGATAATAAATAATTAATTATCATTGCAAGGCCTTACTTACTGTTTTATTCAAAAATTTATCTAACAAATTATATATAAAATGTCAAAAATATAGTAATCATTATAAAAGCGACATTTCTAATTAATTTTATATTCTGATTAGTTAAGGGATCTTAATCTATTATTTAACACTATAATAGGAATTATATATTATTAGTGTTATATGAAGTTTCATTAGTGTTATATGACTTAATATAATACCCTATTTTAAAGAATTTGTGAATATCAGTATAATTAATAAGGATATGTACAAAGGTTTAAAAAAAAATAAATACTTATAATCGATAACTTAAAAACAAATAAAGTTTGTTATTATAACATAATTTAAATTTCATTTTGACGTCACGATTCTTCAAAAATAAAATCCAAAAAAATCCAAAAAATCAAAATAATGATTCTTTCTCAAAAAATATCCAAAAAATACCATACCCTGTATAACATCTATTTCAAATGTTATTTTATAAAAAATATTGATTTAAATAAAGTGTATATATATATGAAATTGGTGATAAGGAGTAATAATATCATTGAGTGAATAGTGATAGGTATATTGAGATGGAAAGAAAGATATAAAGATAAGTATCTTCAATAATGAATCTCATTTTAGTATAAAAATAGAGAATATATATAGAATCAACAGACTATAAAGGTTAAGAACTCAAATGAAAAAGTCCAATGGATGATAGTTAATAAAGCAACTATTTAGCATACAAAAATTATTTATAAAATAGGAAGAAACAATTGTAAAAGTTGAGATCATAGAAAACGCTAATATTATATACTAGAAAGAGTAGTTAAGATGAATAATGTAACCAATTGAAATAGAGAGCTGAGTGTTTAGAAAGAAACTATTATTGAAAGAGTTGACAAAATATGACGTATAGTATGAAACCCATGTTTAAAAGCAGAACTAGAAAGAAGCAATTATCTTTTAGGAAAGAGTATAGATTTTAATCTGTGGAGTAATATAAGTATAGAAGTGTTTAAACAATAATTTTGGGCAATTCCTACATTGAGTTAGATTATGTCCTTCCTGAAGTACTAATACTCATGCACTCATTCTTGCGAAAAACTAGACCACCACTCGAGACTTAATGTCTATAATAGATGATCGAGCTGTATAGGCCTGTGCTATTAGAGATATTACAACACAATATCTTCTTCGCGAGAGTAATTCGCGAGTATCAGTTCTTGAGAACATGCATGAAAAAATACGCGTATAGAAAAATCCTATATATATATCTATAAACATCACTAACAAGAGTTCTATAACATAAAGAGATAAGAATAACACAGACTAGCACGCAAATTACTATTTATCAACACCATTATATAATTGAGACACACTATACATATATATCACACACACGTGAGAAATATCTTATATATAGAGAGAAGATGTAACTTCAATTGTAAGCGATCTATTAAATTTGACTAAAATTGCACGAATTGGGATAGAGCGTCGCGATATAGCTATATATGTATTAACACATGACGCAGAGAAAGGGATGAGTCCATTACATCTGCCCATTGATTATAAAAATAGAATTATTTTGTCCACTTATTTGACACAATAATTGTATAAAATGAATCCTTCACACACATTACACATCTATCTGGGCGAGAAGAAAGAACAAATTCCTGCTAAGAAAAGTAGATTGCCTCTAAATTTTAGATGTACACACACTGAGAATGATTATGTCTGTTCTGTCACTAACTCAATATTCATATAAGAAACCATAGTGTGCAAGAAAATAGTTCACGAGCAAATAATTCTTCTCTGTACATGATAGGAACTCCTAACATTAATGTATTTGGACCTGAGAGAAAGAAAAAGAATAGGAAATAATTGGACCATTCAAATACATAGTTCCATCTGGTTTACCATTAATCTATTAGGTACAAAAATAATTCATGTGCGATAAAGCACTGTGAAATTTCAATGTACAAAAAACACCACTATCCTTACACACGAAAATAAAAAAGTATTCAAGAGTGAGAGATGTATCGCGAGAGCAACAGATTTGCATTTCCTTTCCATGTAGACACACTATAAATAATTATAAGCTGTATATGTCGAAATTAAGGTCTGCACTATCATGATTTAAGAGTGATGAAGAATATTAATATCTCCTCTGTAAGTGTTCTTATCACATGGCCAAACTCTCTCGTGCACAGGGGATCTTGCACAGTCTACACCAGGATTCTACATAACTTAACTACCAAAATTGATGGGTAAAATTGCGACATTATCCTGTTTCTGCAAGATCGCAAGATAACACATTGAATTAAACCAGAAATCACATTGCTTGTATTAATTATATACTATATTTAATGTATATTCACCTACTGATATAAGTATAATATTCTATAATATAATCAATATATAAATCCTATTGACTTAATTTAAATACATATAATTTAAGTTGTAATACGATAATGAATTTAAAAGATAAAGATAAGAAAATAATTCTTTATAAATTATACCATTTCATTTCATCACAAGGTAAACAAAACCCAAATGTTCTTTTCAATCTATTATTACACAAACGATTCGAATATACGTGAAGGGAATTATAAATAAAAGTCCAACGAAAAAGTCTAAGAATATCTGATCGAGTGCAATCATGTGGAATGAATTTAAATTATGTGTATGCCAAAAATTAATTTATCTTTTACATCCACACTAGTACCATAATTCACCCAATACCAACTCCATAAAATAAAACTTTACTATATGGTTACGATCATATATGAGTGTAGGATGTCTTTATAAACCTTTTTCACATCTCCTCTTACCTATCTATTACTATAGAGATTCTTCTATGGCTTGACAGTGTATATCTTTTTAATTTTAACACATAAAATCTCTCTCGATTATATAAATAAATACTGATTTTATATGTCACATCTTGTGTTTCTATATATTTGCGTTTAATTTTCTCTATGTCGCCATAGGATACTATGAAAAAATTTTCTGTGCAATGCATAAATACAGATAAAACGGAGCACTGTCTATACTAAATTGTGTAGAAATATAGTTGGAATGATTCTATTAATATTAAGTTCGCGATAATGGTGTATCTTTCATAAGATATATAAAAGTGCACCTGGTTGATGTGAGATGCTCCACCAAAGCTATATAAAGCATCTTAACTGAGCATCCATTCAATACACCATAACAGCTTCCTCATTATAATAACGAGTGAGTAAAAATGTACATTCTACTAAATTTTCACTGGTTTAAATAGCCAAATTAAATTACTTAAAATGCAATTATCTATAAATATATCACGGTTGAACTGTAAAAAAATTCCTATCGATAAGTGACAGTTTTAAATTAGTATATGATAATTATGGATTTATTCTAAATAAGTAAAAATTTTTGAGATATGTTATAACATTAAGTATTTTGCAAATTACTTAATTAATATATTACTATACTCCGAAATTATTATTTTTCAAATTGTACCTCCAACATGTCTCTATTGATTCTGGAGCATTATAGTACGATCTAGACTTTATGCTGAGTAAATAATAACAACATTAAAATGTTGCCTGGTACCATAAGAAAAATACTTTGGGGAAATAAAAATCGCATGATATGCCTTTCGAAATTAGAACTCTGATCATTGACGGATTTTTCAATTCCTCAAAAAATTAATTTTGCCCACAATAAAACAGGGCCTTCAGATTCATATTTACGGAAATGTTTTTTTAAACTTTAAAATTCTTTGATGTGGTATAGCTGCCACAAACGTTGTGCAGAATCTCGAAAGAAATAATGGCAAGCAATCTTATATTGAAGAAAAACACTCAAACTTGGATCCTTCACCAATTCCCTGGCTGCTTTTTCCTCATCAAACAATCCACTTGATGTAAAAAAGGAACTTTTGATAAAATCTTTTATAAAGTTCGTTGATAATTTGAAATGGGTTTTCAAATACTCTGCCCACTTCAACATCTCGATTCCGATGGAAGGAAGAAAATGCCATGGAATGGCCTCCGATGGTAAGGCTAACTGCCTTCCAAATTATAATTAATCAGCTTACCATCTAATTATATGTATAAATAGAGCTGGACTCCAATAATATCAAAATTGGATATAACCATAATACAGTGAACATTGGTAGGAAAAAAATATTTGAGTTTTCATTAAAATGGCCATAAAGGGTGTATTTGGAGCTAAATTTACCCAGGATTAGCTGCGAATGACATCCGTATCTCTAACTTCACACAAATGAATAGCTAAAGAGAGTCCGCCGCAAGCCACACATCAATCATGGTTTCGTATGTTGATGCTATGGAGTCCATTTCTATTATTCTCGCAATTACTAATTATTGTGGGATGACTTATCTCACTATGTGTTTGAGTGAAATTATTTATATAATATATATATATTATATATATAATATTATATATAATATAATATATATATTAATAATAATATATATATATATTAATATATATATATTATTATATATATAATATATAACTATATATATAATATATAATATATATAATTAATATATAATATAATATATATAAATATATATATATATATTATATTAATATATTATATATAAATATAAATTTAAAATATAATATAATATATATATAATAATATATATATATATATATATATTAATAAATATATTATATATAATATAATAAATAATATATATATATATATATATATATATTAATATATTAATAATATATATATATATATTATATATATAATATATATATAATATAATATATATAATTAATAAATATAAATATATATATATATAATTAATATATTTATTATATATATATAATATATATACTATATATATAATAATAATAATAATTAATATATATTAATATAATATATATATATTAATATATAAATTAATTAATATAATATATTATATTAAATATATTAATATAATTATATAATAATATAATTATATATTAATAATATATATTATTAATATATATATTATAATATAATATAATATATATAATAATATAACTATAATATATATATATATTAATATATATATGTATATAATTTAACTAATATTTATATATTATATTATATTTAATATTTAATATTTATATATTTAGTATATTTATATAAATTTATATAATATAATATTTATATATTTATTATTAATATATATAATATATATTAATTATATAAATTATATATATATATATACTAATATATATATATTAATTAATATGTTAATCTTATAGGGATTCTATAGTTTACATTCTTGGTTTAAACTTTTTTTCATATGCCAATTTAGAAAAAAATTTTTTAAAAAGTATATTATATTAGTATGATAAAAAATAAATTAAGGTTGAAAATATAAAATTATGAATATGAAAAGTAAATATTTAACAAACGATGGAGGCAGTAAAATTATACACTTAGTATACAAACACGACTGAATATTTGAGCATGATAAAGATGTTGCTTTTAAAAATAATATGTTTCTATGAAATAAGATCAAAAACTTGTGATTGAGGGTTGTTGTTGTTATGAGTTCAATGGTTTATAAGTACACCGGGTTAAATATTTGTACCTCAGTCGCATATCATGGCGGTGGTTTTACATTAACTCGGAGATATGGCAGATTTAAAATTCTTTTAACCTTTATCTTACATTATATGAATTAAATCTTTATATATAATTCTTTATAACATCTAATAATAATTAGCGATAATTATGCCAATATTATAACATCACACTAAATATAATATATGTAACGAGAGATATGATAGATCATAGGTCATGGACACCTGTGAGTATGGTATGATCTACCTATTTAGTAAGGGAGCTCAGTTTTATGCTTTAATAATTGTTCTTTAAGAATTACCAACTTTTTTGGGTTGGAGGATAGCTCAATCGTATCGCACCACGTAACGCACCGTATATATTGTCCTCAGTCGCAACATGGCGGTGGTTCACACATCCCGGAGAGGATGAGTAAATCAGTTATCTTATATCCCTTACTCATTTAAATTGTAATTAACTTTAATATCTTTAATAATAAACTAATCTTATAAATAATTGCAATTATTTATAGTCACAATATTAACATCTACAATATTAAAATAAGAACTAGATGAAGATAGACATAGTGACCTGGACACCTGGTTGATGTCGCTGAAAGGGAGCTTACACGGAGTTCCTAAATTCATTAGCACAATAAGT
>JABUQX010075828.1:37500-50000 GCA_015478945.1 Trachelipus rathkii
TTACCTCTTCGAAGCTAAAAGTTTTTACTTCGGATTCAACAATTCTTCACTGGGCACTCAACAGTTTAGAGATTCTAAAATGCAGAATGGGCGAAGCTCAACAGAAACAAATATGACCTAAGCGCAGTTAAATGTATACATCCGAAATTGTGAAAAGCATCTACCCAATTCACTGCTGAATACTCATCCATGCATGGGGTGAAATCATTCAAAATTGAAGGCCGTCTCAAATCCCCAGAATACGTTACTGCGGTGACACGCGTGTATCGCAAAGCCATTGAATGAGTACGATTGTAAAAGGAACCAATGAACGGATCTGGACGAGAAAAAGATGGAACCCTTTAAATTTCCAGGCTAGTCCCATTTTTTTTAAACAAAAGGCATTCTTTTGGAAAAAGAATAATTATACCTGTTAGCAGCCAATTCTGAATTTGAGTTGTTCTGAATATTTTCTTCAAGTTTCAGCAAGAATTAACTTATTTCGCTTAACATGCTATTGCAATATATAAATGATATTTGAAATATTTTTCCTGCTTTGGTTAAATTTCAAGTTATTTAACAACAATTAACATATGTCTTTGAAAACAAAAAGTAATTAGTGAACAGTTTGATAAGATAATTATAATTATGAATATTATATGCATATCAGAAGAAACCTTTTTTTTTTAATCTATTTGTTGATGGTTTAAGATGGGAGTTAAACGAAACTTTGTTTTAAGTGTTTCTTTTTTGTATCTTGAGGATATTCCTTATGAAGTTTTCTCATTTTATTTCTACATTAAATTGCATTCATATTTTTATACAAATAATTTACAATCGTTATGAATAAAAGTATTTTATTTATTATCACACTTTTTGTATATAGGTCGGTACATATCGAGAAGACACTGGTGTCGTATGGACTCATCCTCTCCCGGGTATGAGAGAATCTCCATCTGATAAAAACAACGGAGGTAATCCTATTCATTACGTTTCTCCAGATGGTGAAGGTATAAAAACATTCTCCGAGGACAAAGAAAAGAATAAGAATATACCTTTTGATTACCTACAAATTCAGGAATACCCACACGATGACGGCATCTTTAAAGAAATTTTGATGACTCATCAGGTGAGTTTGAGACAGCTCTGTTTCTCCTAAATCCCAAAGTCGCTTTAAGGAACTTAAAGAAGGGAGATGTCTTAAGAATTTGTTAGATTTATTTAGATCAATTAAGATGAAATAATTTTTAAGAAAGTAATCCATCATCCCTTAATTACCGTCATATTCAATGATTTAATTGTGCACTAGTTTGTTTAAGCATTATTACATTGGATGCAGTTTTTGACAAATTCAATCATTGGATGTAATTTTTGACAAATTCATTCATGATGACAACATTTAGTATACTGTACTAAATCGTGAAAAAATCTCATTTCGAGATTGAATGATGATCAACGGGATTTAAATAGTATGGGCTTATGGCTCGTGTAGTTTCCTATTTTCTTTTATTAAATTTTGATATTTCATGGTTTTTAGAAGGGTATAAATAATAGGAGAGAAACGATTGATAATATTAAATTACCTAACTTGACTACCTTAAAATCAGAGAAGTGGTCAGATAACAGCCCTATTATCTTCAAATTTGGGACGTGGTGAGATAGGAGTCCACTTACCAAATTTGACCTTTGAGAATTCTAAGGGCAGCTGCGAGAGAACATATTGAAGAAACAAAATTGAAGAAATCACATTTTCTTCATCTCAAATTAATTAACTTAATGGTTTGCAGTAATAATATCGCACATATTCCTCATATAAGATCCAAGTTTAAATTTTTTTAGAGGAATATTAATATACCTATTTACTGCTAAACGTAAAGAGAAAGCGGCTCTACTTCTTCCATCCTGACAATATCATAAGTAGTACACTCAAATTTGTTAAATCTCTAAAAGTTTTTTTATATTTTTTCAGTACTAAATAAATGTATTTTCCTTTTTATCTCTGAATTGGTTTCCTTTACCATCAATCTTTTTTATCGTTCGCCTTCGAAAATTTCCCAAAGTTGTGTCTTCACTTACGAAATGTAAAAACTCAGAACGAAAGTGCGAAAGACCTACTTAAAATTAAAAATTCTGCACATCCTATTATACTGACATCCGAGACCAGTGTAAAGTAAAGAGGCAGCACTCTCATCAAGAGTCGATCTCTGCTCAGAAATGGCTTTTCCGTGGCGGTTTTCTTTTAGTCAGATTCAAGTATTTTGGAACAGGAAGAAAAGAACAACAAACTACTTTTATTTGTAGCCAAGTAGAAAAAAGGATTGGAAGAGAGTAGGAGCTATAAAGTCACTTTGGAGACGAGTTAAAGGAAATTTATATTAAATTTCTTAAAGGATTCCGTAGAGAGTGTTGACATGTTTTTTGTTCTTTTTATTTCTTATATTTGATTGGAAGAATTTATTTTGGTCATGAAACTTCTCAAATGACTCTTTTTAGCTGAAGTAGAGTAAAAAACAGGCTTGATTTGGCCAAATTTTCGCTAATTTTATACTGTTTGCAGATTAAAATAGGGTAATAAAAAAGAATTGCTACTGTCAAAAATGTAGTGAAAGTTTTTTCAATTATTTACTCTGACGTCATATTAATTAAATGTGGTAATTTAAATTTCGTTTCTTTTTTTTTTTTTAGGTAGGATCACAGGTTCTTATTCTTATCTTTTAACTTTTATCTCTGCTGTATTTTGAAACGATTTAAGAATTCGAACAAATTTACATACCCCTTTCCGGATATAAACGCAAACTTTCAAATAATTCTCTCTAAATCTGATCATAACAAAAACGGACACTAACAATGAGAGAAGCATTGTTTTTAAGCTCAATGTTATAATTGTATATATTTTATATTATATGATTTTCCTAATAGGATTATAATATGAACTTTTTTGTTAGGATTATGTGAGTCGAGCTTGGGCCCTTTCTGTTCTGATCATTGCTTGTGTTGGAATTATTTCATCCCTCTACATTGGAGGATATGTGGCTGTAAAATACTGTGATGGCACTATTACAGGACCACAGGTAAGATTTTTTGTTTTGTTTTAACCATAAACTTTAATTAACAAAACTTGTGTCCATAATGCTGAAAATTTTAATTTATATCCAAATCTATGATAGTTTAGTTTATGTAGTTTGATCTGTAGTTGTAGCTCTATAAACTTAATGGTATTTAAAAACTCTGTGAAAGATTTCTATAAATGTTATTTAGTGAGAAATTTTCAATGTACCAATTTGTAATTAAATATGTAGATGTGTTGTGGTATATTGGTCATTTTCTCTATAATCATTTCTTTGTAAATAATTGCATTACAATTTCTATTTTTCAGTTTCTCGGAGGCCTTTTGTTGCTAGGAGTTATTTGTGTTTACGGTTCCTGCGTTGTTTATATACTGCCAGTATCAACTGTTGTTTGTCATTTAAGAACATGGCTCCCAAATATGGCCTTGACTTTATGTTCAAGCGTTCTTTTGGTCAAGGGAATGCAATTGAGAGCTCTTATTTCTGTTGGACTTGGTGGAGAGGTATACAACTCATAATTTATTTTAATTCTTAATAGCTTTAGTATTTGCAGAAGTTTTCTGTAGCATTTTTGTGAATTTAGTCTTCTAATTTAAAAAATTAAGTGCAAAGCTAGCTGATCTCTTCACATATGATATCAAAATATTATAGAATCTTATTTTAACAGGTTTCTCAAGTAAATTTATGCATTAGTCTGATATTCATGATGGCTGTCCAAGTTGCAATCACCCTTGTAGGTCACTTGGAAGTTATCAAAGACTCTGGTTCAACTCCACTTATTGAAATGGACGCAAATGGACTTCGGCACTGTAAACGTGACATCCTTGCCACAGTCTTTTCTCAAGGTTACATAGTACTGCTTCTCCTCTTCGGGTTCATTTTTGGGATGTACAACAGAAATATAAGCAGAAATCATAATGAGGTACTTATTATCATAGTTAAATATTACATTTCGGAAGTACATTTTGAATTAAATCAATGTCATTTAAGACTGCTTTAATATTTTCCATCATTTTTGGTTATCAAGATTTTGAAGTATGGAAATATTCTTAGCTTTTGTAATTAGCAATATATTCCCTAGTAACAAAAATCACAATAAAAGGCATAATACATGAAGAAGTCAAATGAAAACCATTCTGTTCTTTTTATGATAATTCTAAAATAACGATGAAAAGTCATTATTATTATTATTATTATTGTTATTATTATTATTATTATTATTATTATTATTATTATTATCTTCATCTTCCCCTTTTCCCCAAGACTGGGGGTAAGGTGCGTGACAAGCATCGGAAATGAAAGATATTAAAAGTTTGTAGAATAAAAGAAAGCCCAGCCTTACCGCCCCCTCAATACCTATTAATTTTTATTATTATTATTATTATTATTATTATTATTATTATTATTATTATTATTATTATTATTATTATTATTATTATTATGCTGTTGTTGTTTTAGAGTCGATGGCTGATGATAGTGTGCGGAGTCTCGACTCCAATTGTGTTCGCCTGGTCACTGATGAACTTTTTCGCCCCAGCGTGTCTTGAACCCCCAACTACTTGTGCTGCTTGTATTGTTCTGGCCACTCTTATTCTCGTTGTTGTATTTATTCCAAAAATGAAAGTCATTTCTAGTCGATTGAAAGATTTCAGGTAAAAAAATTTTGTTTAATAAATTTTTCAACTGGATTTAAAAATCGAATTCGCATTTTATTGTTTTGCCATTCTCAACTTATTTTACAGTAAGTTTTTTTTATTTTTTTCTCTTAGTTCTTCCTTTTAGTTACTTTATTTTTATTACAGGCACAAACGTCTTTCAGCTGCGCCATCTTTGTCAACCATTTTTACTCAGCTTGATTTTCCACATCATCCTCCATTACAGCCTCCGGCTCCCTTTTGCGACCCACCTCACAAAAATTATGCTAATAACGATATAACAACGCTCAGATCATCATACCGCGCAGATGGAAATGTTAAAATGTACCCATTCGATCCGTCGACCTTAAGGACTTGGCGAGATCATATGGAAGAATCCCCTTGCATTCAGAGACCTCCAGCACCCCCGCCCCCTCCACCTCCTGTGAGGAATCCTATTTACTATGGCTCATCTAATTCCTGTTACCCATAAAAAAATCAATAATATAGAGAAGAACCCTTTTGGAATGACTTACACTCATTCAGACAGCTATTATTTGTTTGAACAGCCACCCTCGGTAGCGCTACTTCATATCCCGAAAGCAGTAAGAGTAGCCCTTGTGCATATAACCATTGTTCCATTACAATGTTTTACCATACTTAATATAATGTAATTTTAAATTTTAAATTCGTTATTCATTTGAAAACATTTTAAATGAACTACTTCAAATTTTAAAAAATTAATATGAACTATTTTTATGTATCTTTTTAATCACATAGTAAAATATTTCTTCATCAAGTAGATTGTTTTAAAACTTGCTACAAAATCAGATCATATTATAGTTGTAAATATATTAGTTTTATTCAAAGAGTATTCAAATGGAGAGATATTTGATACAAGGATTAGATATAAATCGAATGTATCTAATCTGTTCCGATTCACTTGTTAACAAACACCTCTTATACTTCCATCCAATTTTGAAGATGAAATTCAAGTCTAACGGAATCCACCGAGTTTTTAATGGCGTCCTTTTTGAACGTGGATTGTGAAATTGTGAAAGGATTTTATGAGTGTTTAACTAATAAATAATAAAAGGCGAGCGACATATAAACATGTAAATAATATTCCAGTGCTAAGTTAAGGATTTTTTGTTTTTCATCTTATATTTGAAACTTCTCTTCAGGTTAAATCTATATTTATTTATTTATTAATTTATTTTAACCAACGATGTACGTAAAATACTTTTTTTTAAAAAGAAACTTACATTTTTCATTTGAATAATTATTCATATGTGAATAACTCGCTACATATTTAGATTTTTGTCTTTTTATTTACTTAAAGAGTTCTTAACTGCTTTGACGAGAACTCCGAGTACTCTATTGTGTGTTAAAAACAAATCAACTTTTTCAGAGTGATTATTTAATCATTGAGCTTGAAACTTATGTGTTTAATAATTATTATTATTATTATTATTATTATTATTATTATTATTATTATTATTATTATTATTATTATTATTATTATTATTATTATTATTATTATTATTATTATTATTTTACACTTACGAATACGGTTGTGAATCAATAATTAATAGTTATAATTAAGAGTTAATTATTATACGATAATTAATAATTAATTATAATAAACGAGTATGTTTAAAACAGAATTACGCATTAATTAATCATTCATTTAGTGTCATGCTTTGATTATTTATTTAACATTGTATACATGTTTTTATTGGTGCTATATATATATATATATATATATATATATATATATATATATGTAAATTGAAGAAGCAGCATAAATAGTATATATATATATATATATATATATATATATATATATATATATATATATATATATATATATATATATATATATATATATATAATAGCATATATTACTATAATGATCATGCTGCTGGGTTATATATATATATACAGCAGCAGCATGGTATGAAGAAGTTGAAGAGTATATATAGTTGTTGTTATATATATATATATATATATATATATATATAATATATATATATATATATATATGTATATATATATATATATATATATATATATTAAAATGTAAATTGAAGACTTCAGAAGCTCCCTATAATAATAAATATTAATAAAGAAGACTCCATAATTTGTTTCTTGTGTCTTAACCCTTTTTATTCTTCGAATTTTTTTATTGCGAAGAAAAGACGCGCCGAATCATGATGTCACAACCAGAGCATTTTTTTTTAGTGTTGCCACTCTAATAAATCTCTTTTGTTTTGTTTTGTTTTGGAGACATTTTTAAAAAGTTCTAAGTATAGTCAAATGAGCTCATCAATAAACAAAATATATAAAAATTGTTTTCCAGTATCTTAAAAAATGATTTTAAATGCTTAATAGTGAAGGGTATGGAGTGATATTTGACACAAGGATTAGATATTTTAAATCGAATGTATCTATTATACTGGGGATCGAATCCATTTGATTTGTCAGAGCATAATATATTAATTTTTTCATTTAGAAAGTTTATGGATTCCTTTGGAATAATGTCCTGATTTTATATAACTAGTCGGTTAAGAAATTAGAACTAAAAATAAAAAAGCTACTGACATCAACATCCATCTACTAGTATGAGAATATAATATGATAATATTTTGCTTGTGTGTGTATGTGATTTTTCTGCAGTTCATAAAAACATCTAATTTAAATTAGTAGCAAGACTATCAATATATAATGTAATTTTTTTCTGTTGTGATTGAAAATTTACAAATTAAGTAACGTTTGAAAAATTTTCGGAGGGACTTTTCACATGAGCAATTGTCAATCTGCTCTTCCATTGATGTATAAAGTAACATATCTCATTAAGATAGATATGTTATAGATCTTAATCCTTAGTTTACTTACATTTTGCTTAAAGTAGTTTATTTACCTATCACTATTTTTTAGAAAGTATTATTGAGGAATTTTTTAAATATTTTTATTTCTTTAAATTTTGTTTATATGTATTTTCGCCAATTATGTATATGTATAATGTAAAATATTTAGTTTTATTGCAGAGAAGTACGAATTGAATCTTCGACTACGTTTTATTACGAAATTAAAAGACTAATGGAGCTGTGTTCCGGTGCTCCTACATAGTGTTTCGGAGAATACAATTGTCATAGTATCAGGTTTGCCTCTTTTCAAAGAACACCTCGCACACTTAGAGCGGACTTCTAAGCATAAACTCATAGCCTTTATTCCCATGAGCAAAGGCCCATCTCCTCTATTTAACATGTATACGCCTAAAAATAATACGATCAAACAATTGACGAATAGTAGTAACAAGCCTACGTTCAATGAATCAATTATTTTGCAATATTCCTCAGGATCTGATGTAGTGATTTCCTCCTCCTCACACATGGGAATCCTTTGCAATATTCTCAACACAGTTTTTTTTTCTGGTAAGCCTACTACATTTCGTGTTCAAAAAAAAAAAAAAAGTGAGTGCAGTTTTTTTTTAACCGAATGCCAGATTTCATTATTATTGATTCAGTAAGTTGTTAAACTGAATGCCAGATTTCATTATTATTGATTCAATAAGTTGGGCGTTTCCTCAATTTAATTTTCTTAAATCACATTCATCAGTTTGTTTAACTGAATATCTAGAAATTTTTAAATGTTTTTTAGTTTTATATACAAACTGATGTCCCTCAAACTGTTTGCATTAAAAGGGACGCTCATCTAATTCAATTAACCAGAAAAGTTTTCATTTCTCTTTATTTTTTAAGAGTGAACAAAAAGTCGTTTAATGTATTTATCACTGGAAAAGAAGGTGTTAATTTCTAGGCTCCTTTTTTTGTGTAAAAATATTTTTTTTTTTTTCAAGTATTTACTTTTTTAATATTGTAGTAAAATAGTTCAATATAGTTTAGTTTTGTATCCAGCCCTTTAATATAATTGAGATCAATAAAACTGAATAATTTAAGACAGTAGCCAATAAAAAAAAAACTAGTGACCCGTGATTGTTACGTCAATCTCCCATCATATTTATTATATAGAGACTAAAAGAAAACATTTTTTACATGTAAATATATATAGTTATATAGTGAGATATTAAGTTATATATAGATATATATATATATATATTATATATATATATATATATATATATATATATATATATATTATATATATATATATATATATATATATTGAAAGAGAAGAGTTATATATATATTCATACCTATATAGGTATATATATATATATATATATATATATATATATATAAAAAAAAACTAGTGACCCGTGATTGTTACGTCAATCTCCCATCATATTTATTATATAGAGACTAAAAGAAAACATTTTTTACATGTTCATTACCGATAATTATCTATAGTTAATAAATGGTCTATAAATTGTTCTTTAAATTAAATAAAATCGGAAGAACCTGGAAGTAAATTACGCAAACTTTATTCATCGCTCAAAACTTCTTGATCGCAGAGTATAGTTCCTATTTGTTTAACAACAAAAAATTGAGGCATGAGAACGTGTCCGAAATTTAGCGAAAATGAAGATTTTGAACAGTAGAAAAGATATATTGAGTTTGGTTGGCTATAGTGGAAGGGAAAAATAAAAATTTTTGGGGATTGGATATAAGACTGATCATAAAAGAGAAAGTTTGATATTGTAGAAGATATGGAAGTAGAAGAATTGAAAGGAATCAGGGTGTGAAAAATGTTAAAAAAAAAATAAAGCGAACGAGAAGGACTTCATTATTAAAAATTCGTATGAATTTTTTTAGTTTAGAGAAAAGGAAGAGAGCATAAAATGTTTCACATATAGATATGAAACAATGGCAAATGAATTTGTAAGGGCGGTGAGAAGTGAGACTAAATACATGAAGGGTTTGGTTACCATATGTTAGAGCAACAATTTTACTGAAAACCAATTTAATATGGTATGTTGTAATGATAATTCGGACTATGAAGCAATGAAAATTGTGTTAAGAGAAGTACTCTAGATGTTGGCAGAAAAGAAAAGTAAAGAATGGGAATGCAAGTTTTAAGGGTTGATTAAATTTTGCGGGTGAGGAAGGAAGCGAAGATAAGTGTAAGAAGGAAAAAATCATAACGGCAGCTATAGAGCATATTAGATTGTTAGGGTGGCGACCTCTATCAAGGTTCCTTTTCACTGCAGCTTAAAAAGATCTGTGACATACCATTCACTATTAAAATTCCTGATCCAACCTGAGGTTCCTCATAAACCTCAGAATTGTTGTATGAGACGAAATTTTTGTTGTCTGGCTTTCCAACATCAATATCTTTGCAAGCCTGGTGCTTCGCAATCACATAAAAAGTACTCTGTCATTTCTACTATTTCACAGTAGAACCGATATAACTCTATGTCGATTTTTTTTTAATTTTTTTTAGGTTGTACCTAACTGGCCATGCTACTGTACGTGGTCGGTAGAAGTACATTCAAGAATCCTCTTTCACCCTTATACAAAGTAAGCATATACTTGGTGAAGACCCAATCAAACTCTACGCCTGTCTGAGACCAAGAACGTTTGTCCAATAATCATCGTATAATCTTTGTTTCAGCCTCTCTTTCATTTGTCTTTTGGAAAGGAAACAATAGGGTTACGAACCCATTAGGGTATTCTTAGTGAAGCTATCTGCCTCTTCGATGCCTGACACCCATATCAGAGTAACTCTGTTATGTAGAATCACTTGCCGCAGGACATATAAACTCTGTACAATCAGAATATCAATGGGTGAAAAAATAGCGCAAAACGATGAAGTAGTAAAGAGGAAGATGATGAAAAGAAGAGTAAAAACGATATGGCCACTGGAAAAGAAAAACGGGTAGAGAGTGGTTTTCTAAGAAGATGCTATGATAAAAATGAGCTTAGCGAAATTGAAGGAATAGAATAAACACGGTGTAATAAAACTGTGTGTGTGTGGTGAGTTAGGAATATTAAAAATAGTGTTAAGCTTTCACCTTAAAGGAAAAGGATGATAGAAACGACAAAACCATCTGAAATGTATTTCTATTTTGCATAAACAAAATCTGAATCTACTAAAGTAGTTAGAAAACCTCGTCAAGTAGGAGGATATAAAATTGTAATAGACACTTACTATGACTGATACGGAAAAAGATTATGCGGAATGAAAAATAAAGGATAGAGGGACAGATAACCTGGTGATAGATATATGTATATATAAAAACAGGATCAGTTGAAGATACATTAGTGAAAAGATTGAGAAAAGGAAAAGTGTAGTATGAAGGTAAGTGGATTGACGATGAGGAAATAAAATGATTGGCATAGACGGGCATAGTCTCTCAATACGTTACTTTGTCACCCATTCCTAATCCATGCTTAGGGTTACTTAGCGAGTTTTAAATGTCGCCATCATCATTATTGTAACTTAACGATTAATTATATCATCATCATTATTTATATATAAATATTATAATATATTAATTAATTAATTTAGATAATTTTATATTTATATTATTACCGTTTAATAATAAAAAAAATAGAAACTTATTTTATATATATATATATTAATTAATTTAATTATATTTATTATTATTATATTTATTTATATATTATATAATATAAATATTTATATTATATATATTATATTTAGTATATAATATATATATATATATATTGTCTTAATATATATTAAGATTAATTTATTTAAGTATATAATTCCAAGATATATCTATTTAAAGATTATATTATTTATATAATTATATTAGGGTTATGACTACAATCTTTGAATTAATAAAAATTATATTATATATACTAATAATAATATATATATTAATATATATTTTCTCAAAACCTTTCACTTCTAGCATGCACCTTTCTTCAGAAGATATTTAGAGTCTACTGCTGTTAACTTTGTATTTCATCCTATCTGATTTAATAATCTGCGCCTCTTCCAATCTATTCAAAAAATATGTTATTAGCATCCATCAATATATATTTTTATTCTTGTGTTTTTTCAAAATTTTGAATTATATCTTTAAGACAAAGATTTTAATCCCATCTTTGAAATCATTTCTAACATATTAATTTATTTGAGAACATCTATGTATAAATTCGTAAGCGACAGCAATCATATGTTGACGCTCCAAACCTAACTCTTCAGTTTATCAAGTACTTCGCTGAGACTTTTATCCTATCTATTTACATTGATTTCTTATTTCCAGTGTTTATGCATGCAATCAGCGTATAGAAACAGAGTATTGATTATTTAAAAACTTCTCTCTTTACATATAATAACTATCTTTCTTCCCATTAATCTTCGATTTTGAATTTCCAAATCCGGTCTTTCAAAGCTTGCCTGATAATAGAGTTCTATTCCTTAAGCACCACTGTTTTCTATCAACGAACTTTTCGTTCTTATATACTTATTTATCTTTTTATTATATATTTATTCTTAATACATTAATTTCTTGGAATAAGTAAACTAATTCAAACATATTTTTGAATTTGTGAATTAAGCATTACCACCCAATCCCAAATAACTGATAATTGGAAGGAGGCCTTGAACAGAACTGATCCGTCTATATGATAATTGTATGCATTTACAACTCCTGAGTAATTTTATTCTACTGCAAACATAATATTTTTGCTTATAGTAGCTAAACTATGATTCTAAGAAATTATGTGTAGATCAAAGTTTCCAGTGAACACTTTTTAGGGCTATCCTCCTCCACAATGGTATCATGCAGATCTTTCTTGGAGAAATAAGCTCTCTGTCATGATTGCAATGCTAGAGTTAAGGCCGAGTCTCTGGTAAAATATATGTGTCATCGATGCCAGTA
>JABUQX010075828.1:55000-69530 GCA_015478945.1 Trachelipus rathkii
GCAGTTAATAGTACTCTTGATAAGGGTAAGGGAGAAAAGGAGAATGTAGAAATTATAGGGGGAATAAGTTTGATTGAGTGTTGTAGGGAAGGTATATGCTCGTATTTTGGTCGAAAGAATGCGTCGAGTAACTGAAAGACTGATTGGTGAAGACAAGGTGCGTTTAGGAGAGTGGTGTAGAGGATGTGTGGATCAAATCTTACATAAACAAATGATGAGAAAATGAGGGAGAGAAGAATAAATTATATTAGGTTTTATGGATTGCAACAGAGCGTATGATAGAGTTAATAGGGAGCTTTATGGCAGGTATTAGTGATATATGGATGTTTGATAGCTTCTGTGAATGGAATCAAAAGTTATGTATGACGATAGTGAGCGTGTTGTGGGAATAATGGTGTTCAATGGTGTATGGTTTAGGAATTAATAGCGGAGGTGAGGACAGTGTTGGTGTTATGTCTCCATTGGTATATTAAATTTGTATATGGAATGGGTTATGAAAGAATCTCGAGGTGGGGATGGCAGGACATTGGTGTTAGAATGATTGGAGAGTGGAGATGAGTGGAGGGTGCCCTACCTCATTATAATGCGGATGATTTGGTTCTGTGTCGCGAATCTGAAGAGAGTTTGAGGGGAGGTGGTAGAGAGATTGGCAGGGTATGTAAAAAGGAGGGGTTTGAAAGTAAACGTAATAAGAGTAAGGTTATGGTGTGAGTGAAGACAGTCCTCAGTGTGTAGTAATGTTAGATGGGTGAGCAGCTGGAGCAAGTGTCTGGGTTTAAATATTTAGGGTTATGTGTTGGATGGAGAAGGGAACGGATGATGCAGAGTGTATGTAGTAGGAAAGTTGTAATGGCAGGAAGGTGGTGGTGCAATTAAATTGTTGGTGAATGAAAGGGACTAAGTGTCTTGGTGCTCATTAGGCGGTCTTACATGAGGGTATAGTTGTTATCTGTGTTATTGTGGTAGTGAGACTATGTCTGGAATAAGGAAGCTTAGATCTAAAGTTCAATGTGTTTCAGATGGACAATCTTAGGAGCTTGCTAGGGTGAGAAGAATAATAAAATGAGGAATGAACTTATTAGAGAGTTGCCTGTGGTGTGAAGAAAGGGCTGTAATTGAGAGAATAAATTGAATAGTTGAGATGGTTTGGTCATTGTGGAAAGGTATTGAATGATAGTCGGTTGGCTTGAGCGGGATGTATAGTGGGAGGGTGTGTTGGGAAACGACCGGCTGGGGACCGAGATAAAAGTGGATTGAGTCAGTAAAGGAATGCCAGAGGAAGAGAAATGTGAGTTTGGCAAAGGCGAGAATAAGGTGCATGATAGGAGAGAATGCGGGGTTTTGTATGGGGGCATGGTTGTGGCCTACCGGCCAAGGCATGAACCCTTACATTGACGATTTACTATAGTGAGGATCCGTCGCGGGTCGCCATGGAAGCTCTAGGTGGATTTTCTGTCTGTGACGAGTTTCACTAATTAATGGTACAGAGGGGGGCGGTAAGGTTGGGCTTCTTTTCGACATTTGTCTATTTCTCTACTGCTTTTTTTTCGATTGTTGTTAAAGCGCACCTTACTCCCACAGCTTGGAAGAAGAGGAGATTAAAGAAGAAAGGAAATGAAAGATATATTAATATAAATATATATACTATTATAGTAATATATATTATATATATTATATATATATATATATATATAGTATTATATATATAATATATATAATTATTATATATTAATATTATATTATATATATATTATTATATTATATATATATATATATATATTATAATAATATAATATTATATATATATATATATATATATATATATATATATATATTATATTATATATATATATATATATATATATATATTAGTATATATACTTATATATTATATATATATATTTTATCCGTATATATATATATATATATAATTATCATATATATATATATATACTATATATATAATATATATAATATATATATATATATATATATATAATTATATATATTATATAGTATATATAGTAATATAATATTATATATATATATATATATAATATGTATATATATATTGGGATGCTACCATAGTATCGGTATCGGCAGTATCGGCCATTTTTTTGGGTACGGTATTGGTTAATATGGGCCAATACTTCTTACTTTTTGGGTGAAAAATTTTGAGAAACTTTTAGATTCAATGATAAATCTAGTTTCGATATGTATAGCTAGTACTAGGTGGTTTTTTTTTTTTTGGTTTTTTTCCTCCCCCCTCTACTTTTTTTAACTTAGCGTTTCTCCAACTTGGGGTTTTAGCGTAACATTTACGTAATTGGATAGCCATTATTATAATAATAGATTTAGCATCCACTTTTTTAGTTTTTTTTTCTTTTTTTGTACGCAATTTCGTGAGTGCGAGACTGTTTTTAAACTTTCTGGATTATTCTTATTTTAGATATTTGGTGTAAATAGTGTTTTAATGTTTTAAAATTTCAGGTTTTAAATTTATTTTTTAGCGTACGAATAACTTTTCCTACTTCTCCTTTGGTTTTTGTCCGTTTGTTTCTGTCTGTTTTTTTTTTTTTATTGTGTGTGCGTGTATGATGTAGATTTGCACAGCGCGGGCCTTTCTATTGACTTTACCAAAATCAGTGTTTTGCACTCTAACTCTGCATCCGAGGAATACCACCTCTCTACCTCTAACCCTAACTTTTTGCTCTTGTCTGAGACCCAGATGGCTAAGAATTCATCCTCTAACTCGTTTAATATATCCAACTATAACTTATTTTATAATTTCCGTCTGATGGGTGGAGTATGTGCCTATGGTAAACTAAACACTCCTAATAAACACGTCTCGAGAATCTCGAATCTCCTAACTTCGATGTTCTGTAGCTTAAAATCTTTCTTCCTTCTACTACATTAATCTTGTGTTTCTGTTACTGTTTTCCTAACAGAACAGATTTTCATGCCTTTTTTGATTACTTTACTACTACTCACGAAACTGTTATATCTTATCCAATTACTAGGTCTCTATTTAGGGATTCAATTACACAACCACTGAATGATGGGTTCCTCTCTTACTGATTTAGGTGGAGAGGGAAGCCGAATCATCAGTATTCTCAAAGATCTGGAACGGAAACTAATTAAAGAACCTACACACATTCCGGATCGTCCCAACCAATTCTTGAACACACACGACCTATGTTTCACCACTAGCCCTTCTCTCTATAAATACACCACCTTTGGATAATATCGGTAAATCTGACCACAACCTTATATCTCTTAATTATAATACTTTCTCACCAACAGCTTCATCCTGCCTATGCGGTTTTTCGGCACTTTGATCGGCGATTAGGGGGGATTGCGTTGCTTTTCTATCCTAAACTATAATTGGAGTGACTTGCTTGAATCGAAGCACGCTTCAGCTTCTGCCGATAAAATGGGAGCTGTAATCGTTGATGGGATGAGCAGGTTCATTCCTTCTTCGACTAAATCTTTTTCTCCTCAAAATCCATGGGTTCGATCATGCTTGTTTCCTGGCATCAGGCAGAGACAGTGCGTATTAGAGGAGCTTGGAAAAATTCTCGCTTTCTCGTATCACTTGCTAATGTCAGTCAGCTAGAAATCGTTGAGGCGCATACTCATTCTCGACGAGCAAAGTCGGACTTCTGATTAAGCGAAAGTACCCTGACCTACTTGGTTCTCCTACTGACATCTTTCTGGCCTCTTGCCAAAAACATCTCTAACATCTGCAAATCATTCTTTCCTCCTCTTATTCGCTCTGATGGTTTCTGTTGCTAATTCTCCAACTGGAAAGGCAATCTCTTTGTCCTTCTATTTTCCTCTAACTCACCCTGGACGATTCTGCATTCCTCTTCCTCCTCCTCTCCTCTCAGGTGTCCTTATGCCTTTACTGTGATTAACATTGATCGGGCTGCATGGGCTCCTGAAAAATCTATGACGTTAGGAGAGGCGGTGCCCGGATGGCATCCCTCCCGAGTTTTTAGGGAGTGTGCTTCGTGCTGACCCCGCCCCTCTTTTAACTATATTCTCTTGCCTCAATTACTTAGCACTTTCCCTGCAGTATTGAGAAGGCGCGCATATGTCCAACTAGTCCGAAAAAAGGAGCCGCTCTGATCCTTCTACCTATCGCCCTATAGCTCTACCTTGTATTTTTTCCATCCTTTAAGATCTTTGAACACCCATTAATAGATTAAATTTATTATACGAAGTCCGAAATCTCATTTTCCTATTCTTTGAAGCCAGTACGGCTTTCGTCGCTCGAGGCTCTACTGGGAGTAATACTATTAGACTTTATTTATAGACTAATTTTGATATATATACCGCACACTTAAAAGAAAACTAGAGAGTGATAAGCACTCTGCACAGTCACACGCGTGCCGCGATCCAACACATATCAAAATACTACTTAGACCCCGAGGTACATGGCACGTGCGTTCGCTGCTCTCCAAGCTCCCTCTCCTTTGGTTTCTTTCTTCTCTCTATTGCTATGCTTATTGATTCATAGCTTAATTCAAATCGCTTAATGATCGTATTAGTATTATGATTGGGGCGACTTCTTCTTTTTTCTGTCAATATATGCTGATGTCCTCTCAGGGTATTGCTATGCATTTATCTTCCTATTATTCCTGCTTTTCATTTAATGATTCTTCTCACCTGCACATCTAACTCTATTCAAATCTCATATTATAACCGATTGACTCGAACCCTTCTAATTCTTTCACTCATTTTCAATTCTTAGTCTTATCCTCTTATATTACTTATAGAATTTGCCTCTTGTTCTTAATACTCTTCGGATTTTATTCTCTCGTGATTCTTGGATTTAGAATTTCCGTGGGTGGTAGTTATGTCTCAATAACTTGTGAAATTTAATTCTTTAAGGAAACCCAATCATATCGTGTGCTCATTCATATATCTTGCACTTTAAAGATCACTCCTTAACTTTCATTATCTCTGTTCGACGGTTCTCTCGTCTCTTTTCTATGGACAATATAAATACATCTATGCTCGTAACACAACTAAAAAATGTCTTATGTGAACCCCTCGAGATCACAAGACGGATTAAGGTGCCAGGGCGCTCTCATCTGCCTTACCAAAGGAAACTGCGTGCGAATTTGCATGTTTAGCAACTTCATCCGCCAGACTATATATACTCTTCAATCTACCTCTTCTTCAGTTTACTTCGCGAATCAGTACGTACAAGTGTAATGCGCCCTCTTTTAATGTGCCCTGTGATAAGTAGTACTGCTGTTACTAATTAATCGGGGTGATGTGAGGGGTGAGGACTCTTATTTCACCCGTTGGCTTTTGTTTAGATAGGTTTAAGAGTCAAATTGTCAATAAGTATTTAAATAAACTGTCCTGTAACTTCTATGTCTATATTTGACTCTCTCCATCTTTTGCAGGCTCTCATAGATGTATTGTGACATATTACTACTCTTTTCTATATAGGTACCGTAGCTGGATCAAGTGTTTCATAAGGGCAATTTTATCACTCGAGATACCGAACCACCTTTTAAAGAGACGCTTTTCCATCGTAGCAGAAGAATGGTGACATATGTGTTTAGCACATGAGTTTTGTGTATTGTACTAGTAACTCCAGACTAGTTCGCTGCGGTGGTTCTTCCTTCTTTTCACCTTTCTTGTGGCGTATCTCTGTTACATCTATCTGTTGTTTCTCTACTACTCTCTAAATTATAATCTCTCATTTACGATTAATAGACCTGCGTTATGTTGTTCTATAATGACGTAAATTTGCGTTAGTTGATGAGAATTATTTGAGGCAGATTCAACACCCCTCCATTGGAATGGCTCTGCCCTTGAGCGCACAAAGGATGGACAACTATAAAAAAAGTAAATTAAATAAAGGTTCTAATAATGAATTACATTAAGCTAGCTTGAGAACCTTCAACAAGAATGGTTAATTCTCGACGTGTGAACACTATCTAGCAATGCATTTAAATAGCATACCCGAGGCTGCTCGCGTGACAAAAAAAAAGAATATACATGGTAAAAGGGATAACATTTCTCAGTTTTTCTTTAAAACTTAACGAACGATACCACGCACCCCTTTCTAATCTTCAGCACATATAGTGACGATGGTGGCTTATCAGCAAATTATAAACCTACTGAAGATGAAGAGGACTTGGATATTGTTAGACTTTGATAAACTCATGGCCGAAATTGTATTGACATTTCAGTTTCCCTTCAAAAAAGAATCACTCAAGCTAACCCCATTCGAAAAAAACTGGAAGAGACAGTTATCAAGGAGCAAATTTAATTAAAATTTGCAATCTGTGAAAGAGAGATGAGGCTATACGAAAACATGTGGGAGATGCTGCCTACAGGAAGAGAATCCTTTCATGTGGTTGCATGGAAATGGGCCAATATTTCCATTATTATCAGTGCTTGCAAGCAAATAATTAGTTCAGCCCCTCCCTCATCAGTCGAGAGCGAGCGTTATTTTTAGGTAGTGGGAATGTAAACATCCCAAAAAAGGAACAGGCTCTCGCCAGATACCAGTGAAAGCTTAATGTTCTTTTGCATCCATTGAGAATTTTGAAATTTGAGTATCTGAATGATACTCTATTCGGTTGTGCTTATAAGAGGAGATCATTATTATTTATGTCACTGTGGTTGAGTGAATAACGTTTTTTTTTATTTTGTCTTTTCAGCTGTTAATTGAGGTCTCATTTTCATTATTTTTTATTCTTTATATATATATCAGTTAAAGAATCTTCTTGTAAATTGTAATTCATGTTAAAACATAAAAGCTAGGTAGCTACAATCCTTTTTCGCTTGATAGACCTACTTAGGAAAATGGAAATGCGAATGATGTGGTTTGATCTGCGAACTAGAGAGTTAACATAAAAAAATACTTATCGTTAACTCACTCTCTCTCTGCCATTCTCTCTCTCTCTCAAGTCACTGACTTTTAATTTACTACTACATGTGAAATCTATACTTGGCATACACAAATATCCCATCGATAACTCTGACTAAAGTAGTATGCGTCCTGCTATGTAGAGAGAATAGCATATCCTGAGTTGCTAGCAGTACGCAAATTATCTTAGCGTTATTACGATGAAACTATTTTATATTATAAATTAAATAGTGAGTCGGGTATGCGGTGCGCCTCAGAAAAAACATCCCGAGTATCGGTAAATCGGCCTCTTTTCTGTTATCGGTACATCTTTCCCGTGAGATAGTATAATATATATATATGGTAATGTATAGTTATAGCTCACCCCTACCACCCCTTAATGAGAGTATATATAAAGACTACTAGACGTCATGTAGATAGTGCATATTATTATATATATATATATAAATATAATATATATATTATATATAATATATATATATAATAATATATATTATTATATATAATATATATATATTTATATATTAATATATATATATAAATGCTTAAATATTGCATAATATCGCAATTAGATAAGATGTTAAAGAAAGACATTAATGAGAATGTTAAAGAATTAACTGCTTCTCTGGGATTGAACCACCGCATGTTGCGCGTGAGGAAATAATATGCCCGGTGCTGATACAACTGAGCTATCCGTCCAACCAAAGAAATATATAGCACCAGGGCCATATTGTCCTCACGCCGCAACATGCGGTGGTTCCAATCCGAGAGAAGGCAGTTAATTCTTTACCTTCTCGTCTATAATATGTTCTTTCTTTAACATCTTATTAATTGCGATTATTAGCAATTATTTAGCATTAAAAATATTAAGAACGGAGAGATAGGACAGGCTGGAACCTGTTGATGTCGCCTTGACGGGAAATCCGGTTGCTTTATAACTGTTTTTGAAACCAAACTTTTTTGGGTTGGAGATAGGCTCAGTTATATAGCACCGGGCATATTTGTCTCACGCGCAGCATTGGGTGGTTCCAATCCCAGAGGAAGGCAAGATTAATTCTTTACCATTCTCATTATATGTTCTTTCTTTAATATATATATATATATATATATATATATATATATATATATATAATATATATATATATATATATATATATATATATATATATATATATATATATATATATATATATTATATATAATATAATATATATATATATATATAATATAATATATTAAAGTACCATACTAACATAATGTAATCATTTTTTATTATAAAGTATTGTCACTAAGGATATTGATCTCTCACTAACTATATAGTTTTAGTTTTGTTTATGATAATTGTGTGTTTTTATATGCGCTGATAAGAAAAAACTATTACCTTTTTCTTTAGGTTTGCAAAAAATGCTATGAGAAGTTTCCTCAGGAATTGAAGAAGAGGTTGAAGAAGCAGCACGAGATTCAAGCAAGGGGAGGCAAGCCTCTTCCCTTGTAAAAGCAAAATAATCAGACAAAACTAAATTGGATTTTATTTATCATTTGCAAAACGAAAATAAGCTTGAAACCAAAGTAGACACCTTTCCTGCATAGTATGTCTCGTTGAACTAAAATATTTTTTTTTTATGAATTTTTAGATTATTTGTCCAGAAATTACTAATGCTGCCTTAATATAGTGTCTTTAATATTTGAATAATTGGTGCTTTAATTATAAAGTGTTATACTAGCACGTTAGGTGTTTCGTTTCCCTCGAAAACCACTAAATAAAAGTGTCGCTTACGGGAATCGCAAAAGCCCGCTAACGCTTATTATTATTTTAAGCTTAAAGTATCTTCAAACCGATTGGACTATAAGTGACGCCTATCGAGGACAAATAATTCGAGCTAATTGCAAATTCCGGGAACTAAAAGTGTTTTGTGAATTATTTATTATTTTTCAGAATTTTAGATTTCGCACTGCTCGACCTATCCAGTTCCTCTAAGTCACATATCGGGTGAAGCGATAGTTATCCTAAAAAAGTGTCGCGCGAGCCTAAGGTTTTTTCGTTCCTTCGCAAAAGTCACTATAATATGCGCTACGGGGAATGCAAAAGAGGCTGAACTTTTCGATAACCATTTTGTTAGCTTAAAGTATCTCCAAACGATCTGACGTCATACTTGTGACGCTCACGGGGACTATTAAGTCGAGTTCTAAGTGCAAATTCCGAAAACTTAAATTTTGTTGGTGAATAGTTATATTGATTTTTCATAAGTTTTTTAGATTTTCGCGAACTGTAGGGCGTCGGACCTATGTCGTTCGCTTCTGGAGCACTAACGGGTGAAGCGATAGGAGCCCTAAAAGGTGTGCGCGAGCACGTTAGTCGTTCGTCCTTCGAAAAGTCACAAATATACTTCGCCTTACGGGATCGCAAAGCGGCTGAACGCTTCGAGTACCATTTTGTTAAGCTTAAAGTATCTTTCAACGAGTATGACGTCAAAGTACGCTTATGGAACTATATAAGTCATTCTAAGTGCAAATTCGCAAACTTAAATTTTTTTTGTGAAGTTATTATATATTTTTTAATGAATTTTTTTAGATTCGCCCTAGACTCGACTATATCAGTCCCTTCCGACACACATATGTTAAGCGGACTAGTTACCCTAAAAAGGGTCGCCAAGCACGTTAGGAGTCGTTTTCGGTTCCCTCGGAAAAGTCTAATATAATTGTGTGCCTTACGGGAATCGCAAAGGCTGAACCGCTTCAGTAACATTTTGTACTAAATTCTTAAACGATTATGACTACTATAAGTGACTGCTTATCGGAACAAAAATAAGTGATCTAAGTGCAATCGGAACTTACATTTTTTTGTGAATTATATATTATCTTTCATGAATTTTTTAGTTTCGCACTTAGGCCTTCGAATCGACTTATACAGTTCCTCCTGACGTCAATAATCGGAAGCGAAAGTTATCCTAAAGGTCGCGCGAATGCACGTCAGTCGTTTTTCGGTTCCCTGAAAATCACTATAATAGTGTGCCTACTGAATCGCAAAACGCAACGCTTCGAGTAAATTGTTAAGCTAAAGTATCTCCAAAGATACTGACGTAATATGTGACGCCTCATCGGACTAATATATCGAATCTAACGTGCAAATTCTGTTCCGAAACTATTTTTTTGTGAATTTATATTATTTTCATGAATTTTTTAATTTTCGCACTTAGGCTTCGACTATTATCATCCTTCCTGACTTCACTATAGTGGCGGTGAACGATAGTTATCCTAAAAAGTGTCGCGCGACACGTTAGTCGTTGCGGTCTCGATAAAGTCATAAAATAGTCGCCTTACGATCGCAAAAAGCGGCTGAAACGCTTTCGAGTACCATTTGGTTAGAGCTAAGTACTAAACCGATTATAGCATAATAGTGACGCCTACGGAACTAAAATACGAAGTTCTAAGTGCACAATTCCGAAACTTAATTTTTTTTTGTGAATAATAATTATTTCAAGATGAATTTTTAGATTTCGCATTAGGCTCGACTATATCAGTTCCTTCTGAAGTCATTAATCTATATGGGTTGAACGATAGTTTTTTCCTAAAAAGGTGTCGCGCGAGAACGTTAGGTCGCTCGAAAGTCATATACATGTCGCCTTACGGGAACCGCAAAAGCCGAACGCTTTCGAGTACCATTTGGTAAGCTTAAAGTATTTCAAACCGATTATGACGTATATAGGACGCTATCGGAACAATATAAGTCGAAAGTTCAGTCAAATTCGAAACTGTAAATTTTGTTGTGATTATTATATTGTGCATAATCATATTATATATATATTATATATATATATTATTATATATTATATATATAATATATATATATATATTATATATATATAATAATACGTAGAATCAAAGCATATTCACAACGCTAATTCTAGTAATATCGAAGTAGGAGCTTAGTTAATAATAACTGCAAATATATCACCCACCAGTCTGAATAAACTTTCACATAATAAAAATGTCTTTCTGGATGTAGAGTGCGTTAGCTTCGATCCCTTACTGATTACTGATCCTCTTTCAACGCTGTGATTGAAAGACGTGAGTCTTCATCACACGTCTGAAAGACGGAATCCAGTAATTCAGAAGGATCGAAAGTAACGCTGTAAACATCCAGAGACCATTTTATTATGTGAAAATTATTTAGAACTTTGATATATTTGCAGTTATTATATCTAAGGCCTCTAATGAAAATACTACTATATACTATATATATATATAATATATAATATATATATATATAATAATATTATAATATATAATATCTTATATATATATATATATATTAATGTGTGTAGTTATAAGATAATATATTGTTGATTTGTGTACAGAACTCACCACGGCACTCAAAGGAGTGGCCATGATAGGTTGTAAATCAACTCTTGGTGAAGTCCTAACAATATATATATATATATATATATATATATATATTATATATATATATATATATATATAATATCTCTTCTATCATCTATATCTGGATCTATATATATTAAATAATATATGATATATATATAATATAATATATATATATTATATATATATATTAATATATACTATATATATAATAATTATATATATATATATATAATATATTTCATATGATCACACTATATGCTTTGGTTTCTGGACTCCTAACGGAGAGATTTCCTTTATTAGAGAAACTAAAATAAAGAAATTGTTAATCTTATTTCTTATTTTATTGTTATCATCTGTTTTATTTACATCTTTTTCTTAATATGGGGCACAAATATCAATTAGATAAAATAAATAAATAGATAAAAAGATTTTATATAATATACTGTTGCACGATCTTGAATAATGTTAGTGACTCCATAGTTTATACAGAATTGTAAATTATCGCATGCGAATCATTTTGCTGAAGTGGTTGAGTGTTTCATTATATGGCAAACAAAAACAGAAATTGAAAGAGTAAAAGAAATTTTGTACAGATATCATTATTACCCTTTCCGTTTTAGAACTATACCGGTACTTGTATAAGTAAGTAGATATTGATTGAAAAGAGGTATTAATCTCTCTGTAATTTAATATATAATTTTAATTCGCCATATTAAATGGTAATATATTCTTTTTATTTTTATTTTTTATCCTCCCTTTACTTCCCACAAATGTGGAGGTAGGGTGCGTAACATGCACGGAAATAATCCGAGGCATTCATAAAACTTCATAGGGTATAAATAAGTCGTAGTGGTGTTCCAACCCAGCTACCACTGGCCCTTTAGTAGCCTCTTACGCCACGCAGAAATTATGCTGTGAGAATTCTTCCCCAACCCCCCACACGCGGAACATTATATAATTATAAATAAACTTAATGATGATGAAATATATTGACAAAAATTTTATATGAGGGTAAATATTGCTTAAGTACGCTTTTCTTTTTTGCAGCTGTTCGATAAAGAAAATCCAGTAAATAAACAACCAAACCATTATGTGTTCACGACAGAAGGTCATCTCATTCCCACCGGTCCTTGGCTCAGAAGAAAGATTGGCCAGAATTTTACAGATCATTGCTGATGCTTTCTTTCCTATGGTTTCACTTACAAACGTATGTTACATATGAATTTGATAATATATATATGGATAACATATGGATTATATAATATAATAGTATATAATATAGTATATAATATAATATTATTTTTATTTATTTAGATAAATATACTATATATATTTATACTGTGTCCATCTTATGCAATATAAAATAGTATATATATATATATATAATATATGTATAATATATATTATATATAGAAAATAAATTTTAAAGTGCTTTATCCCCTATGCAGAGGGTAACATGGGGGGTAGCTTCTGAATGTAATTAAAAGTATTTATGACGAATGAGTGAAGTGTGTGCAAGTAATAAATGAAGTTGAGAACTGAAAGTGATTGGTTTAATATTAATAGCGGCATGAGGCATAGATGTGTTATGTCCTCCTTGGGTAAGTCAATTTGTATATGATGGGTTTATGAAAGAATTAGAGGTAGGGTGGCAGGGGAAGTTATTAGAAAGATAGAGGAGAGTGGAAGTTGCCCTCTGCTTATTGTATGCGGATGATTTGGTTTTGTGTGGCGAATCTGAAGGAATTAAGAGGATTGGTAGAGGGTTTGAACAAGGTGTGTAACAAGGAGGGTTGAAATGAATTAGATGACGTTAAGGTTATGGTAGTGAGTGAGGAGAGTCCGGCGGTGTGGTCATGTTAGATGACAACCTTGGAACAAGTATTTCGAGTTTAATATTTACGATATTTGTTGGATGAAAAGGGAACGGATGATTCAGAGTGTAGTAGGAAATGTTGTGAATGGGTAGGAAGGTGACTGGTGCAATAAATTCTTAGTGGACTGTTAAGAGACTCAAGTCATGAGTGCCTAGAGTTTTGCAGGGAGTAGTATGTTGTTACCTGTGGTATTGTATAGTGTAGTGAAACTATGTCTGGAATAAGAGGTATAGATCTAAGGTACAGTATGTCTTCAGATAGACAATCTTGGAGGGGTTAGGTGTGAGACGAATTGATTAAAATGAGAATGAACCTATTAGAGAGTTGTTGGTGTGAAAAAGTGTAAATGAGACAATAAACAAAAGTTCGTTGAGGTGGTTTGGTCATGTGGAAAGGTAGGGATGATAGTCCGTTTGTTAAGCGGATGCATAGTGGCGAGTGGTGCTGGGAATCGACCGGCTGGGAGACCGAAGAAAAAGTGATTAAGCCATTAAAGAAATGCCTGGAGGAGAAAATTGTGAGTTTGGCAGGGCGAGAAATACATGATGCATAATGGGAGTGAATGGCGAGGGGTTTTGTGAGGGGGTTGGTTGTGGCCCACCTAGCAAGAGATGAACCCACACATTGTCGAGATAACACATTGAGGGTCCGTCGCGCTGTCCTCGTGAGCTCTAGGGTGGCATTTTCTGACTGCGACGGAGTTTCTCATTTCAACTAGGTAAAAAGGGGGCGGTGGCTGGGCTTATCTTTCTCGACTTGCGTCATAGTTCCTTCTACTACTTTTCTGTTGTCCGGGCCATTGTTACGTTCGCAGCTTGACCCTCAGTCCTTGGCGAAGATAAGGGTGATGATATAAGTAAGTATATATATATATAGTATATATAATATATATATTATATATATGATATTATATATATATATCATATAATATATATATATATATATATAGTAGTATATAATATATATATTAGTATATATATTGATTGTGTAATATCTTAGATATTTATATTTTTTTCTATCACAGTCATCTTTGCTTAATACTACTACTCCATTCTCAAGTGAAGTGACGATGAATTGTCTCAAATGTAACTTAGTTTAAAACAGATAGAAGAAGACGTGTCCCCTTAAAAATTTTCTCTCCTCCCTTCTTATTTCAGCCATGGCCATCTACCTCGCTATATGAAAGTTATAAATATGAAGTGATAAATATTAGCTAAAACCAAAACCACTATATCGTCAATTGACGTTGTTTTTTTCCCACCAAGGTATCGCCGCTCGCTTGTGCGCAGTTACGGCAGCTGGTACAAGGTAGTCATACATAAGAAGAGGTAACGGAACTTTAGCTCTTCAACTTTTGGAAATCGAAGCA
>JABUQX010075829.1:0-25189 GCA_015478945.1 Trachelipus rathkii
CGAAATATCTCCCACAGTACAATCCTTGTACCGTCAAACCAGAATGATACTGTCCCGTATTCGCTCTGAGAACCATCCTTCCTTTTAGGAATATAAACATAGATTTCAAAATGCTCTCTTTCCCCTGCTGTCCAAGATGACTCTCCCAAACAAATGACAAAACAGAACACCTCTTGCTAAACCGATCGGACTTAACGGACATTAGAAGCAACTTTTATACACTTACTCTGACGAATCAATGAACCCCGCCCTGCTAATCAAGAGCCCTAATCAAGGAGGGGTGTACTCCTTTTAAACGTCCCGAGCTAGGACGGAGCCAAAGCCAAGAGAGAAGCAGCTACATTCTCCACCGCGACCAGTTAGAACGCTGGGATCCTCGCTTGGTTTTGGCGAGTGCTCTACACTGAGCTATCAAACGGCTTTATTTAAATAAAAATATAAAATATATAAAAAAATTTAAAAAACATATACATATATTACATATATATATATATCTTAGGTTAGGTTATACATTCTATATTTCAGTAATATTTAAGATAAACATATATATAACTTAACATTTTCACTTTTATATTTGGGTAACATTCACCATATATATATCCCCTTTTTTTATATTCATCCTTATTGCACTCATTTCTCTAAGTCTAGCATTTTATCCATCTATTTCTAATACTTTAGTACTATTATATAATTATAATTCCATATAAGGGTACACTAATACATCCATTTTATGTTATTAGATTATATGGATATGATATTTTTCAGCCATTATTTATTCTCATTAGTACACTATACATTATACAATACATATATTGTGGTGATGTTTTCCTTACAGGCTTCTGTAGGTTAACCTATTAATCTCTGTCCTCTTATAAACCCATTCACATTATCTGTGCTTTAATCTTAATCGAATTCATCTATTCTCTCTATTAAATGCTATAAGCTCTATACTATTATTTCTCACTCAATTTATCTCTATCTTTGTTACTATTTTCATTTTATCTCTATTTACTATTCAAATCTTTATTTAGTGTCCTCTACCTTTTATTTTTGCAAATTTTACCAATGGATCACTCTATCCTCAACTATTTATTCTATATGACGTTACTTTTGACCTATTGATGTATAGTATATATTAATTTCATAGGTTGCCATTATTGAAATGAGCCATTACAACTCATATTTACCACATCACTCATCTACTCACTCTTCCTTTAGTGAAAACTTTAACTTATATCATTATCTCTCATTATTTATTCTATTATTTAATCACCTATTTCGTGTCATCTTTTTTACTCTCAATATCACTTATTCATTTCGATATTCTCAGTTCTTTTAACCTGTGTGTACTTTTCACAAGATGTATAATATTAAAATCTAAATAAAACCTATCAATATTTCTTCGTTTATTTGTTATTTACTATTCATTGGTAATAATAGCCTCACATCTATATACACTATAGCCGTATGTTTGTTAAGCCTTTATATATGACAGGATTTTCTGTGCACTGCAGAATTGCATAAATATAGCATAAACAGTTTTGAGTGGTGATTTCACAGCGCTTCCGAGATACAGCTGAGATTATTAGTATTGATCTTTCCCCTCTACTTACAGTGGTACAGAATCCACTCTGATTGTTTTCATAAATCCAGGGCTCTATATTTATTTCAACGTTCCTTATTTATATAGATTATATTTGAGTATTGAGATGTTTTAAATTAGAATCAATTTCTTTGAGAGGCGTTGTGATTATTTTAACTTATAATTTGTAACACTCTAATCTTCCTCTCTATTTGGTTCGATAAGAAGGGTTTGATTTTACGTTATGAGAGGCATTTTGTACATTGTGAGCTATCATAATAATACCAGTTGAGATTTCTCTTATTAAAGTATTTTTTTCGTTAAGATTCCTCTTTATGGGTCACCTTAATTTAGCATAACTTCTAAGCGATTTTGTTGGAGCGTTTTTTTTGTCTCCAATTGAAAATAAATACGAATACAAAAATATTAATTTTCCAATTTTTTAACTGCCTTCAAATATACTTATTCCAAATGCGCACAGACTCTCTTCTTGCGGTTTCACTTTACAAGAGTTCTTCTTTCGTTCACGAGCAAATCATTCCCTCCACCAGGGGTGTAAAACATTATCTTTATCATGTGGCGCAGGACCATTTGAATAGACCTTCGCTGTCTCTTCATTCTCGTTCCTCGCGCTCTCACCGTACTCCTCTTGTTTGTCGGTATATCCTTCTCATGCCCTCAATAATTCAATATGGTGGTGGCAGTCTATATCATTATTCGACCAAAGATCCCAAGTCTTATTTAGGTTGTGTGAATGAATTTGGTTTTTTCAAAGCTTATGATTTTTTTTCGTGAAATATTGGCTATTCTTTTTATTTTTATATATATATATATATTTATATATTATATATTATATATATATAAATATATATATCTTTGTTACTATTTTAGTCACCTATATATATTTTCTGCTCTGTGAAATAATTTACTTTGTGATAATAAGTTTTTAAATTGCTATCTTTACTTATTAAATAATAATTACTTATTGTTATATCTCTTACTATATACTGGGTTCTAATAAATTTTAATGTATTAAAATTAAATTAGATTCCCTTCTTTTCGATCATTAGTATGTATTTCCTCTTTGAAGATAAATTCGTAATATTGGTCACTTCTCACTAATTTATATTATTTCTCAATAATATAAAAAAAATTAATTAATTCTACATATGGAATATATACAGACTTGAAAAAATATAATATATTTTGGTAGTTTTATATAATATATATATTATAATTTTATAATAAGAATTTTTTAATAACTAATGTACCTTATTATTTATCTTTTTATTATTTTAATATATATATATTATCAGTATATATATAATATATAATAGCAAAAAAAATTCATTATCCATTCTGATATGTAATATTTGTTTTTAAATTGATATGTTTGTCTGGCCTCTCGTTGAAAAAAAATCCCTGGATACGCCACTGCATCTTAAATTCCCATCTCTTCTATATTGTTTTTTTTGAAGATGAAAAGAATCTTAAACAACATGAATTTAAAAAATGATTTCAAGCCTTCTTAAGGGTCGGGAAGGAGGTTTCGGCATGGGGAAATTTCTTTAGTATTTTTATATTGAGGGTGGAAGCGGGAATTGAGCTTATAATATTAACTGATTCTCATACCTGAGATATTAACATTATTTTACCTTTTATTAACATTTCACCGATACATAGGCGCAGCTTCTAGCTTATCAATTCACTTGATATTATGGGAGATGGATATTACCAATTTTCTAGGTATGACCAGATTAAAGTGTATTTACAGGCGGTTTTGGTCAGTTAGGTTGTGACGGCAGATTATGGTGGAAAAGTACTACTTTAATGTCAATTACAATTAATAAACTGATTTTAGATTATCACTCATATCATAATATACTGCTATAAACTTCCCTTTATCAGGATTTTTATTTTTAATTACCTTCATAATCTTTAGAAAATACACAAATAATGTCATAACTATATTTTTTATTAATTTTTTTTATTTATATTATACTCATAATAATCAATAGAGAGAGTTAATACTCAATATGTTAATAATATCGATAAATATAAGATTATGGAAAATTAAATAGTAGATTACTGAGGTTTCATTTAATGGTTGTACAAATAAATTTTTATTGTACCTAAAAATTAATTAAACAATATAATTTTGTAACATATAAGTATTATGATTACACGAGTTTATACACCCTCGTATATATAATCGAGATCGAATATATTATCTATATATACAGCGTTTGCGTCCCTTGTACTTGTTCTATTAATCTCACTGCTTACTATTCGAACCGATTCATCTGTCGTGTGGTAAACGCTCTATAGTGTATAACCAATGAGTCTTTTCGTGCTATTACGGTTATACTCAAAATATGCTTATTAGAGGAATTTTCTACCATATATATATAATAGTATGCAATCCTACGCTTCTTACATATTAAGACTTTCTTGTAAATCATTTTATATGGTTTAACACATAAAAAATAATTATATAAATTATATTTTATATAGTAGTTATAAGTATATCTATATATCTTTTACTATGTTATATTATACTAAGCTATAATTATTAATATTAAATTCATATAACTTAGATTAATTAAATAATTATATACCTTATTTAATAAGCTACAGAGGAAGAGGAATAGGGATAATTATTTTCCACTTAATATACTTGAAAAAAATATAAATAATATCCAAACGTTTATATTATTATTTTTTTCATTTCATTAAAAACTAGGTTATAAATGTCTACTATTTTTAAATATCATATATTTAATTTATACATAAAATACTACTTATATATATGTGTGTGTGTGATGTATATGTTAGATTGTGTGTGCTGTGTGGCTAGATAGCTAGATTAATTTTATTTAACAAGTTAAAAGGGAGGAGACTTAAACGCAGCATTTATTACAGGTATATACTCGAGTCCTAACGCACCACTCAAAATGGTATTCGCCTCCTTGTTTATAACATTTTTTTATTTAAGTATCATAAAGTTTTTACAAGTAAATTAGCCATTTTAGATTTAATGAATTTCTCCATTTGGTTTTTATTTATTTGCATGGCAAAACATCAAAGAATATACGTAGTATTGGCGGCTGTAGGATTTGTGGTGTTCTGATTATGCGTTCTAAATAATTGATATCATGAAACTTGTGAGTGTGTTTGCGATATGTTCGAGAGGCGAGGAGATAGGGATGGTCTGTCATCGGATTCTATTATTATTCTTATTTCTTTAAGTATAGTTAACGTATAGCACATGATATTAACGAACGTGTGTAGCATGTAACGTTTAGTTTTTCTTCATATTAACTTAGAACAAATATCATAATGATCCATCGCAACAATACCATTTTATACTTTATTATAAACATTTTATATCATAAGTAAAGGAGTCAACTCATATATTGGGGACCAATCTGAAAAATAATATAAATACTATAATATATAAGAAAAAATAAGTTTATTATTACTTTTAATATTAAAAATGTTTTCAATTTTTTACCTTCATATAATATTATAAATTAATAAACAATTTTGCATAAAAATATTAGTTTTTTCTTTTTCGAAATATAAAATTAAATAATTCTTTAAAAAAAATCTTTAAATTATAGATAAAGATAATAATAAAATAAATATTCTTATTATATATAATTAAATATATAATTAAATTATATCTAATATATACTGAAATTGTGAGGAAGTATTTATTTAACCTGAGCCTAGATATTGGGCTAAGTTCATTTAGTTCATTAACACTTGCTTATCGGTATTATAATCAATATCGTGTGATATTACGTCGTATACGCAAGCAGCCTATGACCTATTTTCATTATTTTCGTGTATAAATTTTTAGAACGCACAACGAGTCTTACTCTCTTCATTTCATGCTCATCAAAAACATTATTTTCTATGCTCTCCGATTACCGACGTTCTACACAACTTAAAAATTTAGATACGGTTTCATTGCCTGAGAAATAAGACGTGGTATACAGTTCACGTTGAAACTTGACCGGGTATCGTTCAAGTCAAAACAGATCATAATAATTATATTTCTATCTTTATCACATACTTTCATGTTTGAAATATAATATTTGTTCTAAGTGGTTGAGATATCTATTTATTCTTCCTCTTCAAGATATTTAGTTAGTATAAATATTTTGCATTTATAATGTTTGAATCATTAGAAAACTTGTATAAAATTTATCTTCCCTTTGAGCGCTTCCTCCGAGACCTCGTACACTCTCTATTATTCTGTGTTCTTAAGACCGCTCTATAGCGTTGCGGGAATTTAGAAAGAACTCTCAGCTAGTTAGATCTTTCCGTTATGAGTGAGAGAATTATTTTATATCATCTATTGTCTTTTCTTTAAATTTGTTTGTTTGGACTAAATCTTTATTTTGTTGTGATATTAAATATAATTATGGTTGAGATAGTTATATCTTTATATACCATGATACATTAGTCATATAAGTGTCTATACGAGTTTAGTACTTTGTCCGTTGCCGAAGGTTCATTATTGTATGTACTAGATAATTTTTCGTTCACTTATGTGGAAATCAGTGGTTTTTCGCCAATATAATAATGTACTAATTGCAATTATTGAAGGGATGTTATTATGGGTTATATTATGCAATCTTTTTTTGACTTCTAGAGAATTTTTCTTTATATTTATAATATATATATTATATATAAATTAATATATTTATTAATATTAATTATATTAATTAATATATATTAATATATAATATATATATTAATATATATATATAATAATTATATATATATTAATTTATATATATTATTTATAATATTATGATATATTAATATATATTTATTTATTTATATATTATATTAGTTAATTAATTTGATGTAATATTATTGTTGTGTGTTTATTTGAAAATTTTTAAGTAAAAGAAAGTTTAAACCATTCAAGGATTACAATAAGTCTCCAACCTGTATTTCAGATTGGTAGAAAAATGTTAGTTCATAAATTTTATAAATTTTTACTACATTTCTGAATATTCCTTCCTTTTCAGCTTTTGCCATATTAGTATTAGTGTTAAGGATCTCATAGAAGATTTTCAAGGTGCAATTACTTAGTAATATGAATTGATGTTTCTAATTTTCAATTTTATCTACAAAGACTTTTATAATATCATAGACTAATAAATTGCAAATTCAGTTGATAGTTAATATATAATTAAGGGTTATTTCATAAGAAAAGTAATCAGTAAAGACAAATTATAGTTATTAGGGGTTGTATGTGTCAAGTGGTATTATGTAATAAACACATTGACCTCATTAAAGTGTAAATTAATTATTGAAGCATGGCTGATCTAAAGCGAGATAGTAATCTTAAGAAGAGTATATATCAGTAGTTGGCCTTGAATCTAGATTTCTCTTATATTGGAATATACGGGATTAATTGGTTATTGCCGATCAAGGCAATATCGAATAGTGTAATACAAGAGAGTTTAATTAAGATTGATTCGGCAACCTTTAATAAATTTGATACAATTTGGAGTAGTTTTCTACTTGTTAGATATAGAGTGAGTGTTCTCTTCTATTACAGTTATGGTTGGTTGAAATATAATTTACAACATAAGTAATCATAAATCTTACACAGAGAGATAAAATCTTATATGGATTTTTTTACGGTTGGTAATGATTGTAGCTTTATTTAGTTGGTAGGTTGATATTTGTTTTGTAAACGGGGTTTGGAAGCTTGCAGGTTTTTAGGGAAGTGCTCAGGTTAATTGGGATTAGTACCGGTATAAGGTTAGCAGCTTATTTATCAAGTTGTGAGAATATAATTGAGAATGTTATAGATATGTGGTGAATAAGGGGTCAGAACTATAAAGTTTGAAAGAGTAGGGAGATAGTAAAGAGATTAGGGATGGGCAAAAGAGTTAGATTAGTAGTAGTGAGTTGTAATGAATGTATGAGTAGAGGATAATGATAGTTGTATTTACATGAAAAGGAGAAGAAGTGGGAGTTAATGTTTTTATCTGAAAGAAAAAGGTTGGATGATAGACACTTAGGGTTGACAGAAATCAAAAGCTGAAAAGAGATAGATAGGAGATGAGTATCTATTGGAAATTATATTAAGGGTATTGATATTTAGAGGGGTTAACGAGAGAGTGAGGGCGAGGGAAGGGTAGGAATGCATGAGTTTTTATGAAAAGAAAGTATGGTAGTGGGAATATAAGGTAATTAGTATGAATGAGTTCGAGTTTTCGAGCGTACCATAAATGTGAGGTTATTATTAAGTGTTAAACTTTGGGGGGTAGAATGTGGGTTTTTTAATATGTCACGCGTTAATGTACCAGTAAATATGGAGCGATAGGGAGGAGGAGAAGTCGAAGATTTTATTTGGGTTGAGATTGTAATGAATGATTAGGGTTAAATTAGTTTATATTACGGGGGTTAATGATTAAAATATTTATGTTATATGTAAGGAAGTATTTGATATAACAGGATTAGTGGGAAGAGAGGAGATGGGGAGATTTATAGGTCCATTTGGGGTATGGGAAAGGAATGTTAATGGAGATTTAAAGTCTGTTAGAGTTATGTGTTGTTAGAAGATTGATAGTTGGAAATACTTATGGGTGTTGGCAGTAACGTTGAAATTTATAAAGTTTAATTTATATATCATATTAATTATATTACATTTAATGGAAAGAGTAGATAACGGGGGGAGGGCGTTTACTTATATTATAGGATTTATTTTGTGTATATAAATAGATAGGATAGAGGCAGATTTACTAAATGATGTATATGATATATTTAGTATATTAAGGGCAGGTAGTGGGTTTTATATCTGATCACTTAATTTGTAGGTTGCTAAGGTTTTAGGGGTAGGGGAGAGGTAACGGTTAGAGAATAGAAGATAAAAAAGAGGAAGTATAGAAGTCATAAAGGTGGAAAAGTTAGATGAGACATTGTGTATGAACGAGTTTAGGAGGGGTATGGAGGATAGGTGAAGGGACGTGAGAGGGACGGAAATTTTAAGGGATTTGTAGGTTAAGGATTATTAATTAATTTAATTGGACTAATTTGGTGAAGAGGCGAGGGTATGCGGAGTGGATAGATAATTATATAGGTTGGGTAAAGCAACAGTAAGACAAGGACGGCTAGTCAATTGTGAAGTGGAGTCCTGGATTCTTGAGAGAAGAGTCGCTGAAGAGTGGCTTGATTAAAAGAAAGAAAGAGGTTAATAGGGTGGAAATATGATATGGGAAGGTTAGGTTGAAGGGGGAATTAGCTGTGGGCAGGATAATAATTGATTTTGTGAGTTAGGAGGTGAACATGGTTAAGAGAAGAAGACGGTCGAGATCGAGGTTCGAGAAAGAGAACAATTGAAAGACATTAACTGAAGGCGTGGAATAGTAAGGAATACAGATAATTTAATGTGGAGTTACTTGTGGGTGTTGAGAGATATAAGTTAGGGAAGCAAAGATTGTTAATAAATTATGAGAGAAGAAATTAAGTATAAAATATAAATAAAAAAATAAGAAAGATAGGATGTGGTGGGTTTAGGTGATGTAGGTTTATGTAGGAGGAGGGGATGGGGACTAGAGAATTGATAAGTTAGAGGTGAGGATAGAGGTGTTAGTATTAAATAAAGATGGGTGGTAAATATTTTAGAGGATTTAATTGAAATAATTATGAAATGGTGTTGGTAAGAGATGAGGAGGATTTTCAAAGAAAGGTGAGGATGGGGGGTGATTAGAGTGGAACTTAATTAGGAAGTGAGATATGGAAATTCAATTATGGATTATTAAAATATTAGGAGCGTTATCTATAGAGAAAAATTTAAGGAAGTCTTTTACAGTCTAGATGTTGTGTGAGTTATTGGATTTCAGATGGGAGGCAGAGGGGTGAGGAATATGGTACTGTACAGGTTTATTATATATTAGTGTTATGGAGGTAAGGAAGATGTATTCTACTCAGGACTGTAGGAAGGAATGGTTTGTTTGGTTCCCTGTATAATTAAGGTGAAGGGTGATTAGGATATAGGTGGTTGGTATTTATATAGAAGGTATTAATTTGTTTTATTTTATTTGATGATAGTTAGTAGTAGGCGAAAAGTGTATGGTGAGAATTATCTTCATATTGATTGAGTGTGAGGGATTAATATATAACGGGAAGTATGGATTGATACGAGGGAAGACGTGGCAATAGGATTTTAAGGACTCGGAGGCGCAAGGGGAGCGGAATGGGCACTAGGGGTGGAGCGTCAGTTGTATTTCATAATGCGACTCGCTCTGTTGAGAGGGAAGAGGTGAGTGGCGGAGAACAATACAGGAAGGGAAAGTGCGTGACGACATGGGTGTTTTTTTACGACTCTGCACGCACCACGCAATAAATAGCTCAGAGTGGAAAGCGGGGGGGAGTTTATTCGCGGTGGCGCATACGCGAGGACATCCATCGCGAGGTGGGGGAATTGTGAGGTATTAACCTTAGGTACCGTAAGTGTCCATCCGTGAAGGGGCCGAGCGAGTATATCTCCGTACAGTTGAATCCTGCGATGAATGGTGCGTGTGATTAGGCCGCTTGTGGTGATTGTTGATTAGCGGGTATGTGAGATTAGAAAAATGATATATAGACGAGAATTGATTGATGAGAGTTTGCAGCTTCCAGGGAGTTTGTGTTATAGATACACCCGCTCGGATATTTATTACGCTACTTAATTTTAGTGCTTACTGTGAGAGTTGATAGCATGAGGAATTATAGCTAGGGAGAGGTTGAGAGGGAGTTGGAATTTTGTTATAGACAATAATAGGAGTGTGTATTTAGATTGGGTTTTAATTTTATTAAATGTTTTTTCATTTTCTCGTGGAGAGATGGCGTGCAAATTATTACCAGAGAATATTGCCAAAGATTATTTGTATTTCATTTTTCTCTGTCTGTGTTATGCTAATTGTAATTATTGACGAATTATATTATTTTTAAAAAAAAATTTTATTTTTTTATTTTTACTTTTTCCGGGCACTAATAGTATTTGGGATTTCTCCTGCATATTTCCAGCATGTATTTTTTCCTTTTGTCGTGAATGTTGAGCTAATACTTCTAGTTGTTTTGAGATATGGAAGTTGTTGTGGTTGTCGTATAGGTATCAAGAGTGGCTATCGTAATTTGAGTGTTAGAAGAAGTTTGAGAATGATGTTGTGTGGGATTCCAGAATAGGAGAAATCTATGTAAGGACTATAAGGGATCACAACGTGTTTAAGAAGTATGGGTGTCTTAGATAGAATATATAGCACGATGCACGCGAGGAGGGAATCAGATGGGGAAGATGGGGATTAAGCAGAAATTAGAGTTTACGGATTGGATGTAGTAATTAGAAGAGTTAAGGTTATATACAGATATTTGGAATGGAATTTGGGTACATTTGGGCGAGGGATAGAGGTGAAGTAGATAGGTCAGAGTTACAGAGATATTGTGTCGAGAGTAGAGTTAATGAGACTCAGGGAAACTCGTGTGGGTACTATATAAGAGAAGAGGAGAGGGCTATTTATACAATTAACGACGAATAATAAATTTATCTTTAAAGGGAAAATTGGAAACCATTATTATGGGGAAATTGGTGATAAGCTTTTATATAGAAAAATTGTTGTTTGCTTTTCCAATACGACAGAGTAAAAGTTCGTATATATTTGTTAGAGGTGTGGAAATCTATGAGAGGGTAATTTTTGAAAGAATGGCTATGTGTCCTTAGAAGATTAAGTTCAGATAACGAGTGTTATAGTTAGTAATTAGAAATGGTTGAGTTTTAGACGTATTTTATGATCTAGGTTTAAGTATTATATTATATATGAGAGGGAGGTTAATTAGACGTAATATAGTAACGCGCGGTATCTAAAATTTATTGAGAATAGATGATGTGAGAAATAAGTATGCTCGCGTATATGGATAGAGAAGAGCTGAGTAGGGATGTTAAGATGCGCTTATTTTATGATCTTGGTTACTGGCGATTGATGGGTGGGATGGAGATGAAGGCAGAGAGGTAGATAAGTTAGGAAGAGTTTCTGGAGATATGGCTTTCGGAGAGTTGATTTTCATTATATTTGGAAAAAAATTATTGTGACGACGGAGGATGAGAGAGATCCTAATGATAATTTTTATTTAAAGAGATAGAAATGATGTGGTAGTGCAGTGATAGTGATAATAACGATAGTGCGGGCCCATCACAGGAAGAGAGGGGAATGAGGGTGGCAGTTGTCTATAAGGTAGGAGATTGCATATTAGGTTATTATGAGCGAGAGATAGATGGCATGGAGGAGTATGTGGTGAGGGCTGAGATGAAGTGAAATATATATGTATATTATAGCTGCACCCGTTACGCAATTACCTATAATAATAATAAAAATCAGGTTTCATATAGTCAAGCTAGAGTAGATAATTATAACTAAATATACATACAATGATACAATATTCAAAATATACATAATCAAACTGTAAAATATATGGATATATAACATTAATTATATATATTAATATTTATTAAATATATATATATATATATATATTAATAATATTATATAATATTATATTTTATTATATATTATAAAATATATATTAAACATTCAATTATAAATTAATAGTCAATTGATTGCTAATAGTTTTAATATTATTATTATTATTTAATAAATTGATATAATTACTTATGTTCATTTTCCAGTGAGTGTGATGTGTGTGTTATTGCTGTGATAGAATTATATGTAATTGATTCTAGCACTCTGTCATATTGTACACTCCAACTTTGTTTTTATTTACCACAATATAAATATTTCTTGATACAGACAGATAACTCAAGCTTTAATAGCTATAAAAATAATAATATCGTATGATATAAGATTATAAAAAGAAATAAAAAGTGAACTATTACTGGTTATTTATCATATTTTTTAATAAACTGGTTTTATATATATTTAATAATTAATTATTATATATATTAATATTATATTTACTATTATATATTTTATTATTATGGCTAAATTTATTAATAAATTAAATTTTATTATTGAAATATTTACATATCTTTAATCAAATGTTTACGTCTCAGGACCCGTTCTCAACCTATATATTCTATATATATATATACTATATATATATAGTCAAATATTCATTCTAAGGTACTATTCCATTAATTAACATATATACATAATTATTTCCGTTGGTAAGTAACAGCTACGTCTCTCAGATAATATTATATTTACATTAATCTGTAAGACATTAATAAAAGAGGGTGTTAAATAGAGTTAAGAAACATAACACTCATTGTAATAGATAAAAGGCTTTTAGAGGAAGGAAAAATTTAGTAAGTATAACAAGAAACTATGTAAGTTGGGGTAATAAGTGAATAAATGAATTAATTACCAAACTCTAGCAAATAATATAATATGGTGATATATAAGTATCTTCTCATATATTTTCTAGACCTATATGCTATGATAGTTATAAATGTTATAATAATACATACATATTTTTGGCTTTTTTCGATTTTTTCAATTTATTCTATTTTATTTTTACTCTTGTGTCAAACCTAATTTCTATAGTGTATACATATTTGACACTAAGAAGTGCATAGTATTAAATCAGTAGCTTCTCGATCCAGATTATATAATGAATTTAATTATGATCTCTTAAGAATTTTCTTTAATATATAATATTATTTGCTAGCTTGATATTCGATATATCTATTACAAATAGTTATTAATATATTGATTTGAGTAAAGAAAAAGAGAACTTTGATTGTGACAATAGTTCTCCGATCGAATCATTTTAATAATAAGCCTTTTATATTATATTTATTATTATTTATTTATTAAATAATATTTCAATTATTTAGTTTATTAATTATATATAATTATTTATATTTATTAATTTGATTATTATATTCTATATCGTATATAATATACTATATAATATACTAGAAATTAAATTACATGTTATATAATTTTAAATATTCTTAGCGATTATAGTAGCAGCTGATACTAGAGAAAGATTATCAGGTGAGAAGCGCACACTCACATAGATTAGCTTTAGAGCTCACAAAAATTTTACATGTCTACTTATCGATCACTTGCAATATCCCTACGTTTCGGGTGTCCTATGTCAAGTGCCAATATTCAAGTATAGTACATACAGTCCTTCACGGTATCACACTGACTCTGGTCAGATAAGGCAAGTCTCTATATACCTGCAATCTTTTTTTCGTTCATGACAATATTCTCCACAAAATATAGCATCGTGTTGTCTCAGCAAACCCTCATATCTCTTTTAATAATATAATATATATATATATCTAATATATATATATAATATATAATATATAATATATATAATATATTATTATATATAATATATATATTAATATATATATATATATATATATATATATATATATATATAATTATATATATATTATATATATTTATATATATTATATATATATATAATTATATTATTTTTTCTAAAATAAATGAAAATATCTACGAATTAGTGTTACGACTCACTTATACAATAGAAAACCCATTACAAACACCACCTCCTTGTAATTTTGGAGGACTTCATGCCCGTGAGTTGAGGTGAAACTGGTATTATAAAAAGCACTTATTATTGTACAATATAAATGTAATAATAAAAAAATAATTTAATAAAAAAAATATAATATAAAATTAAAAAAATATTAGGGGGGCTTCGAGCCGACGGGGAACAGATGGGGGTACGTTTTAATTTTTATACAATTATTATATATTATATCACTACTGTTAGGTAGGAGGGGTGGAGGAACCGTGACAATACTCATATACAAATACCAAAGAGCGGGGGTTCCGGAGACCCTTACTATACCCGGTAGGGAGGGGAAATAGTTCTATATTACCTACTGTCGTTGCACATCCATAGGAGGGCGGTACGATTTGAATCAACCACGCATACCTAAAAACTATGGAAAATCTAGGTAAAGGTTGTTAAATTCTGGGTTGGGGTGGGTGCGGGTTTAATCCTCAGTAGTTGAGCTTGTATTACAATGTAAATTTTAACTAATAAGGATAATAATCATTAAAAAACAACATTTAAATTCTGATCGATGTCGATAACAATTCACAGTAACCTGATACCTAATTTCAATAATTTATATTATGAATCATTAGTACCGTTACCTATTATAATCATAAATTGATTGTATATAGGTATCAATATATACTAGAAATTATATTAAAATAAAAATAAAAAAACATTAAAATACTGACGGAGTCGTAACAGATTTATAAGGTCGCTATATACTATTATAATATAATATATATTATATATATATATATTATATAATATTATTATATTTAATATATATATAATATATATATTATATATTAATATATATATATATTATATATATATTTATAATATTTATTATATTATATATATATATTATATTATATATTATATGATATATATATTATATATATTATATAGAGTGTTGGTTAGTTTGATATTTTATCATACGTAAGTTATTTTCGTATAGGGTTATTTAAAGTGATTAGTCATTAACAAGATAGATATTTATATTTATATCTTTCTGCGTTTGACGTTCAATGAATTTATTAAGTACATTGTTACATTACAGAAGCCACATGGATATATATAGCTAAAAGAGAGCATAAGGATATATAATACGAAATTATATGATGAAGGTTCAAAAAGTGCTTTAAAAGTTGAAGTTGTTGCACTATTTATAACGGACGCTTTATATTTTTATTAGGATATATTTCCTTCAGACGAGCAGAAAGGGGAATTCTAATTTAATGGTAGAGACATATTCTTATATTTAGTATCTTGGTGGAATCAGCTGTGGTATGATTTCACTTAATAATGGTGAAATTTGGTTTAAAGTGTTTTTTCTTTTATATTTTTTATTTGTATAATTTTTACTTTCTTCACTTCCGGAAACTCTTATTTTTATATTAAAATTGTCACTTTTCGGAATCCCATTCATTTTATTGTGGTCCCGCTCAGTACGGCGATATCGCGGCTGGTGGGGATCGCAGTGAAGGGAAGGGTGGGAACTTTGGTTTTGACTCTACAGTCTGGCGAAGCAGATCCAATGGAGCTGGCCTTCAACCTTCAGAGTGATGATGTGGCTTCTCTTTTTTACAAAAGGCAGCTGTATGAGCCGTGTGCCGCGAGGATACGCGCATCGCGCTGCATGATAGGGGGGGATTTTTCCAGCCCTCGTCCGCTCTCCTTGTGGGACCTGTGGATGACTGTCAAACGTATCCTTTTTTCTTTCCTTGCACTTTTGATGATGTGGTGGTTTATCTCTCCTCTTTATTGGCTCATAGGGTTCTGTTTTCTCTCTTGTTCTAGGTTATAATTGATTTCTAACTTCAAAGTGTCTCCTCTGTGGAGTGTCAATGAGATAGATTTCTCTTCTCTGGTGTAGATTTACGATGTACAACGTGTGTCGCAATTTATTCAGGGGTAACTCTTTAAAACCCAACTTCTCAGGGCAAAGCATAGGAGTCAGCGTATCTCGTGCGCGCTCTTGAGCACTCAGCGCTGGTTTTTGAACTTCGTCTTCCGATCAGCATTATGGCTCTATGGTAAAGAAATCTACTGGTGATATACTTTCCTATCTACCCGATTTATGGTTTTCCTTCCTTAGGCACTATGGGGAAACTTGTTTGGTGGCGCTTAAAATATCTAAGGCATTTGACCGGACATGGCACGCGTCACTACTTTCCCAGCTCCCCTCCTTTGGATTGATCTGTCAACTTCTTTTTCCTTCCCTGTCGATAGTGGCGTTCCTCAGGGTTCTGTCTTGCCTCTCGTCTTAATATTTCAGATTCTATTCTCGCTGATCTGGATAGAATTTCCCGGTGGAGTCGTCTCAACCGTGTGAAATTCAACTCTTTAAAACCCAACTTCTACAAATCTCTCTCTCTGAAACAGCGTTTAACTTTTCTTTCTCTTTTGATGGTTCTCTCTTTTCTCCTGTTGACAATATAAATATCCTTCCCTTAATATAAACAATAAAAATGTTTAGGAAACCTCGCATTACAATGGTTGCTATGGTGGCCTCAAAGAAGCTGGGAGTTTTGAATAGACTGCGAGACTTTTTTTTCTCAGTTACTCCAACTATACATGAGTCTCATTCGCCCTTGAATAGAATTCTGTGTGTTTTCACCCGGCTTTTGGATAAGGCAGAGTTAAAAAACAAAAAGATTATAAACTGTTCTATACTTTATAGTTCACTTCACACTCTATCTTTGCGACGTGATGTTTTATCTTTGTTTCAATTCTATAGGTACCACGGCAGCAAGGGCTCGTGGGAACTGACCACTCGTGCAGCACCACCTTTAATTACGACACCGTCGCAGCACATGAATTTTGTATTTTTATTGGCAATTCTAGGCTTGTTCGTTGTTGTGCTTCTTTCTTTCCAGCCACCTATGTTATGTTGAATTCTCTTCCATCTTCAGTGTTTCCTGCTGAATTTAATCTCCCTCACTTTAAGGCTTGTGTCTGCTCATCTTGAGTAGGGCTCTCCCCGTAAGAGGTGTGGTGATAACTTTATAAATATATATATATATATATATATATATATATATATATATATAATACAGAAAGATTTTACATATATATATATAATAGAGAGATATATATATATATATATATATATAATATATATATATTATGTATATATATATATTATAGTATATATATAATATTATATATATTATACGATACCCAGAAAAGAATGTGTATATATATATATATATATATATATATATATATATATATATATATAAACAAAGCTTGACACAGTTATGGAAAAAGAGAGAGTAAGTTCTAATTTGTAATTTAGTTGAGTTATGAGACAGATATGCGGAGCAGATCAATCTAGTAAATTGAGTATTAGACTATGAGGTAGCATGAGTCATAAGGTAGAGAATTCGAAAGACTCTAAATCAGAGAGACGTGAGCAAAAGACATCATCACTGCACACATAATAAGCACAACAAAAGTTTTTGTTTGAAAATTAAGGATAGAGAGTCTTAATGGTTTTAGTGATTAACTCGTGTCCTTTCCTATTTGACTTAATGAATTTTGAGGAAGTTTGACAAGCAAATACACACTTTACACTTCAATCTCTGCAAATATAAACGTGGAAATTGGCACAAATTTCCTACCTCATTTTAATTCACAATAAATAATGACGATTTGTAGCAAAATGTTTGTGACTTATTCAGAATTAAAGAAAAGACTGTTACGTTTTTATTAATTTTATTTATTTAATGTTGAAATATTTGAATAATGGATTCATCTTTTTAACTTCATCACAATCTTAAAATTCTTTTATTTCATTTTATAAATAAATTCTCATTTAGAAAATTCATTCATTATTTTAGAGAAAAATTTTCAAGATTCTTTTTGTATTCAATTTTTTTTTTTAATATTCTCTAAATTTTATATATTTGACTTACAATCACTGAATTTAATAAATCGCTCAATTTATTATTTTTATTATTATTATTATTATTATTATTATTATTATTATTATTATTATTATTATTATTATTATTATTATTATTATTATATATATTATATATATATATATATATATATATATATATTATATATATATATTATATATATATATATATATATATATATATATATATATTATATATATATATATATATATATATATATAATATATTTATATATATTTAATTTGTTTATGTTCAGAAATTACTTTATTTTGTGATTCCTTGGCTCGTTCTGCAATGGATAAGTTTGTTCACTTTGATGGGAATTCTCGGAGTTACATTATGGGTAAGAAAAGGAATAATTCCATTTTTGCTTCCATTTCTACATTACCTATTGGAAAAGATAATAAATATACATTAATATAACCATTTTCAAATAACTATCCTTTCCTTAAAGGGGATTGATCCAAATAAGAGGATATATATATATATATATTATATTATATATACTATATATATATAATTATTATATATAAATATATATATATATATATATATATATAATATATATATATAATATATATATATATATATATTATAATATATATATATATATATATAATAGTATATATATATATATATATATATATATATATTCTCTATGTCTCAATACTAACACTTTCCCTCAGTGTTGGAAGCACGCACATGTCCCACCTATGCAAAGGAAGCCGCTCTGATCTTCTAACTATCGCCCTATTGCTCTTACTTGTATTCTATCTAAGGTCTTTGAAACTCTTCTCAAACTCTCATTTCTTAGAATTCATCTAGAATCTCATTCACTCTTTCCGATCGCCAGTACGCTTTCGGCGCTCGAGGTCTACTGCGAATACTTTCCTATCTTACTGATTTTTGGGTTTTCCGCCTTAGGAACTACGGGGAGACTTTGCGTGGTGGCGCTTGACATATCCAAGCATTTGACCGGGTATGGCATGCGTCACTGCTCTCCAAACTCCCCTCCTTTGGGTTTCATCCTTCTCTTTGCTACTTATGTCTGTTTTCTTTCAAATCGCTCAATATCGGCTGTTGTTGATGGGGAGACTTCTTCTTCCTTTTCTGTCAATAGTGGTGTTCCTCAGGTTCTGTCTTATCTCCTAATTTATTCCTACTTTTCATTAATGAATCTTCTCAAACCTGCCACATCTAACTCATATTCACTCATAATGCGATGACTCGAACCCTTCATTCTTCAACTCATTTCAATTCTTTCCTCCTTCTTTTACTTCTAGATTGCCTCTCGTCTTTAAATTTTCCGATTCTATTCTCGCTGATCTGGATAGAAATTCCGGGTGGGGTCGTCTGAACGTTTGAAATTCAATTCTTAAAAACTCCCAAACTTCTACAAATCTCCCTCTCTAAGACAACTTCCAACTTTCTAATCTCTTTCGACGGTTCTCTCGTCTCTCCTGTTGACAATATAAATCATCCTTGACCTTAACATAAACAATAAAATGCTTGCGAAACCTCACATCAACATACGTGCTAGGGCGCTCAAAGAAACTGGGAAGTTCTGTTTAGACCTGCGAGACTTTTTTTCCCTCTTCTCAGTTGCTCCAAGCTATACAAGGGCTCATCCGCCCTTGATGGAGTAACTGCTCTCATATTGGGGGGCCTGGTTTTCACCCGGCTTTTGGATAGGGTCGATCAAAGGTCCCAAAAAGGCTTTATAAATCTGTCCTGACTTTCGCAGTTCCCTTGACCTCTATCTTTGGCGGCGCGATGTTGGTGCTTTATCTTCTTTTCTATAGGTACCGGGCAGCGGCAGGTGCTCGGAAGGGAAAGCTTTAATCACTTTCCGTAACCTCCACTTTACGTCGCCCCTCGTAAACTAGGGGTGCTGTGTCTGCAATGAGTTTTGTGTTGATGTGGGTAACTCCAGGCTAGTTCGCTGCGGTGCTTCCTTCTTTCCTGCCACATCTGTTCTGTGGAATTCTCTTCCATCTTATGTTTTTCCTGCTGAATTTAATCTCCCCCACTTTAAAGCCTGCGTCTGTGCTCATCTGCGTAATTAATTTAGTTGTTGACTTCTGAGGCGTGTAACACACCCTCCTTGAGGCTCTGCCCGTGAGTGGTGTGACAACTGTAAAAAAAAAAAAAAAAAAAAAAAAAAAAAATATATATATATATATAAGCATCTGTGGTTGTGACATATGGTTCATTTGAGGGTAATGTTGAAGAGAGGGTAATATTGAAGAAAGTGCGATTTTCTGGGATAATCTGAATGAGGTTTTGGATGGGGTGAGTAGGAGCTTCAGATTGATTGTGTTTGGTGAACTAAAATGGTTGGATATAAGTTCAAAAAGGTGATGGTATAACAGATGGCTTTGGGATGTCGGGAGAAAATGAGAATGGTAGAAAGGTGATTGATTTCTGGGAGGAGAGAGGTATGTGTGTAAATAATACTTTCTTTAAATACAAGAGTATTCATAAGTATTACTAGAGTTGGGGTAGGTAGAGATGGTATCGAAGTGAAAAGTATGATTGATTTTGTGTTGGTGAAGATGTTGAAGTATGTGTTGAATGCTAAATCAGTGAGGTGTTACGAATTGGATTATCGGATCATTATGTTGTTTTATGTAAAATTAAGTTAGTGGGGGTTTGGAAGGAGAGGAAGATAATAAGGAAGGAAGTGGTTAGAATTAAGAGTGAGAAGTTAAGTGAAGAATGTAATAAGGATAAGTATTTAAGAGCGATCGCAAGTAAATCAGTTGAATGTGAACAAGTTGAAACTAAACAAATCTGGAAGCAAATTAAGGAAAAGGTTATTAGCAATGCAAAAGAAGTATGCGGACGTGCTAAAGTAGGAAGTAAGAATGTTAGCAGTGAGTGGTGGAATGAAGAGGTGATTCAAAGTAAAAAAGAAGCGTGGTTGAATGTGCTAGAAGCCAATGATGAGGTTTCAAAAGAAAGGTGTTTGGAATTATATAAGGAAGAAAAAAGAAATACGAAAAGGTGCATACGTAGGAGGAAAAAAGAGGTAAATGAGCAGTTTGGAAGGAGGATGAATGGGGACTTTCAAAGGAATTGGAAGCTCTTCTGGAAGGAAGCGCGAAAGGTTAAGAGTGAGAATAAGGGGAATCTGCTTAGAATAATGAATATGAATGGTGCTTTCGTAACTGATGAAATGAATGTGATGGGAGTGTGGAGGGAAACTTCGAAAATCTGCATAACATTGGCAGTAATGAAGAGAGGATAGTGAATGCGTATGAGTTTGATGGTGCAGGAAGAAATAGGTATTTTGTCGGATAATGTCATTAGTAAGGAGGAGCTAATGGGTAGAGCGAGAAAGTAGAAGAATGGTAAATCTGCAGGTATCGATGAAATTACTGGTGATATGATCAAGAACGGAGGCGAGATGGTGATTGATTGGATTTGGAAGTTGTGTAACAAAGCGTTTATGGAGGGTATAGTTCCGAGTTATTGGAAGAAAGCAGTAATAGTACCCTTTTAAAAGGGCGAGGGGGATAAAGGTAACTGTTGGAATTATAAGGGAATTAGTTTATTGAGTGTTGTAGGAAAGATATATGCTGGTATTTTGGTCGAAAGAGTGCGTCGAGTGACTGAAGGACTGATTGGTGAAGAACAAGGTGCGTTTAGAAGTGGTAGAGGATGTGTGGATCAAATCTTTGCATTGGAACAAATGACTGAGAAAATGAGGGAGAAGAAGAATAAATTGTATTTAGGTTCTATGGATTTGCAACAGGCGTATGATAGGATTAATAGGGAAGCCCTATGGCAGGTGTTAGTGATATGTGGTGTTAGTGTTAGTGGTAAGCTTCTAAATGGAATCAAAAGTATGTATGACGATAGTGAAGCGTGTGTAAGAATAAATGGAGTCGAAAGTGATTGGTTTAATATCAATAGCCGAGTGAGGCAGGGATGTGTTTTGTCTCCTTGGTTATTCAATTTGTATGCGGATAGGGTTATGAAAGAGTTAGAGGGGGGTGACAGGGGATGATGTTAGAATGATGGGGAATGGAGGGTGCCTCTACATATTATATGCGGATGATTTGGTTTTGTGTGGTGAATCTGAAGAGAGTTTGAGAGGATTGGTAGAGAGATTGTGCAGGGTGTGTAAAAGGAGGGGTTTGAAAGTAAACGTAGAAAAGAGTAAGGTTATGGTTGTGAGTGAAGACAGTCCTCAGTGTGAAGTCATGTTAGATGGTAAGCAGCTGGAACAAGTGTCTGAGTTTAAATATTTAGGATATGTGTTGGATGGAAAGGGAACGGATAATGCAGAGTGTAGTAGGAAAGTTGTGAGTGACATTAAGGTGGTTAGCGCAATTAAATCGTTGGTGGATGTAAAGGGACTAAGTCTTGAGTGCGCTATGGTCTTACATGATGGTATGTTGTTACCTGTGTTAATGTATAGTAGTGAGACTATGGTCTGGAAAAAGAGGTATAGATCTAAAGTACAATGTGTTCAGATGGACAATCTTAGGGCGTGTTAGGTGTGAGAAGAATTGATAAAATGAGGAATGAACGTATTAAAGAGTTGTTTGGTGTGGAGAATGGGGTAAATGAGAGAATAAATGAAAGTACGTTGAGATGGTTTGGTCATGTGGAAAGGATGGATGATAGTCGGTTGGTTAAGCGGATGTATAGTGGTGAGTGTTCTGGGAATCGAACGGCTGGGAGATCGAAGGAAAAGTGGATTGAGTCAGTAAAGGAATGCCTGGAGGAGATAAATGTGAGCTTGACAGAGGCGAGAAGAAAGGATCATAATAGGGGTGAATGGCTGGGTTTTGCGAAAGGGTATGGTTGTGGCTCACCTGGGCCAAGGGATGAACCCCACATTGACGATATGCCATAATGAGGTCCGTTGCGGTCTCGTGAAGCTCTAGGGTGAATTTTCTGACTGTGACTAGTTCTCACTAAAAGGTATAATGGGGGCGGTAAGGCTGAAGGCTCGGCTTTCTTTCCGACTTGCGTTATAATTCTCTATCTACTTTTTCTTGTTTCCGGTGCATGTTACGCCCCTTTAACCACCAGTCTTGGGGAGAAGAAGTTGAATGATGATGATGATGATGATGATGATGATGATGATGATGATGATGATGATGATGATGATGATAATAAATGTATATAATATATATATATATATATTATATTATAAATATATATATATATATATATATATAATATATATAAATATATATATATATATATATTATATAATATATATATATATGTATATATATATATATATATATATATATTTATATATAATATATATATATATATATAATATATAATATATAATATAATACTATATTATATATATATATATATATATTATATATAATATTATATATAATATATATATAATATAATATATATATATATATATATATATATATACTATTAAATATTTTTTAATAGTTTTTTCTTTTTCTTTCTTTTAGCATTGATCCTGGCGGGCTCGGTGGTACGCTACTGGGGGTTGCTATGTTTGGGATCGGAGTTCTAAATTCCTCTCTGCTGATGCGCTCTTCTTCTTTGTTTTGTCTTTGTAATCAGTCATACGAAGACCCAGGAAGTAACCAGATAATCAGACCAGATATTGAACTTAGGTAAGATCACATACTTTAGCAAAAACATCTTCTCTCTCTCTCTCTCTCTCTCTCTCTTTCTTCTCTCATCTCTCTCTCTCTCTCTTCTCTCCTCTCTCTCTCTCTCTCTCTCTCTCTCTCTCTCTCTCTCTCTCTCCTCTCTCTCTCTCATACATCTCACACTCTCTCTCTCTCTCTCTCTCTCTCTCTCTTATATAATATATATATATATATATATATATATATATATATTATATATATATATATATATATATATATATATATATATATATATATTTTATAACTATTTTATATTTATATATATATATATATATATATATATTTTAAATATATATATTTCAAAAGTCCTAGAGTGGGTTTGAACCCTTACCCTTTAGGATGTTAAGCCAAGAGTGTTACCCCTTAACCACGATTAGCTAAAAGGAAATCTGCCAGGTTTTACTGAAACTTTGCTTCCCAAGAGGAGTGAAAGCATGTCGTTGACATCTAACCTCCAGACAGATCTCCCCGCCCACACTCGGGTCAGAGGTAACACTTGGGTAAATTTTATTCGGGAGCTAAATAGGTATACAGTAAATTGGCACTTAAATCGTGCTTTTATTTGTATTTTTCAAAAGTCCCAGAGTGGGTTTGAACCCTTACCCTTTTGGATATTATGCCAAGAGTGTTACCCCTTAACCATGATGAGCTAAAAGGAAACCTGCCAGGTTCCTCTGAAAGCTTTGCTTCCCAAGAGAAGTGAAGGCATGTCGTTGACATCTAACCTAAAGACAGGTCTCCCCGCCCAAACTCTGTTTCCTTTTAGCTCATACTGGAATTAACACTCTTCGGAATATATTTATGAAATATTTCACTTTTTTTGTATTTATTATTGTAGCAAGTTTGAAAAATTACAATGAAAGAAACAGAAATAGGGGAGACTCCCGTTCAACTAGTGCTCTATTAATGCTTTCAAAGATTTTATGACTCATTCTAACCATAGACGTGTCTGGAGGTTAGATGTCAACGACATGCCTTCACTTCTCTTGGGAAGCAAAGCTTTCAGAGGAACCTGGCAGGTTTCCTTTTAGCTCATCGTAGTTAAGGGGTAACACTATTGGCATAACATCCAAAAGGGTAAGGGTTCAAACACACTCAGGGACTTTTGAAAAATACAAATAAAAGCACGATTTAAGTGCCAATTTACTGTATACCTATATAGCTTCCGAATCAAGTGTTACCTCTGACCCGAGTGTGGGCGGGGAGATCTGTCTGGAGGTTAGATGTCAACGACATGCCTTCACTCCTCTTGGGAAGCAAAGCTTTCAGAGGAACCTGGCAGGTTTCCTTTTTGCTCATCGTGGTTAAGGGGTAACACTCTTGGCATAGCATCCAAAAGGGTAAGGTTTCAAACCCACTCTGGAACTTTTGAAAAATACAAATAAAAGCACGATTTAAGTGCCAATTTACTATATATATATATATATATA
>JABUQX010075830.1:0-28761 GCA_015478945.1 Trachelipus rathkii
TTATATACCAGACTACACGTATCACTACATAAAACTGTTCTATAACTATGGACTATGTGTTTTCGTGATAATTTGAATAGATTTTCGATTCATCATTTTCGCGATTCAGTAACTAGAAAGTGATAATATCTTATTCATTATTTCTAGTCCGAACGATATAAATTGAGTCTCATTCTTAGTTTCGCATTCTTCAAAAAAAGGCTTACAATAATCTTGTAGGTCCGTGCAACTTCACTCTTTCAAGCTGACTATAGGTATAACACATACATTATATCTTGCTCGGTGATGAATGAAAGTCTAGTTGATAACTTATTTTATACTTCTTTTAATTTTTCATCCTTCTTTTGATTACCTTTCTTCAGGCTTAGTTTTACGGAGTATAACCCAAGGTTGGTGTTTATCAATTTTTCTGAAGCCGTTTTAATTATTGAACTTTAACTGCTTTTGCTACAGTCGCTCTACTCCGCGATATATCGACATAGCCGGACACCCAATGACTTGTCTTATATAGTGCACTACCTAATAAAGGCTTCCTTCATTTGCGTCAGATTTGTTCAGTTTCAATCTTTTCACATTCATTGATTTATTTATAAGTGATTTCACATACTTATACCTTATAGTTGATTTTGTTCCTCAAAGTAATTCAACATTCTACCACTTTAATTTTCATTATATTTAAGTTCCTTAGTGCTATCAAATTTCTTCATGTGAACGCTTCTTAATCGATATTCATAATGAACTTAATGATTGGCTGCATGATTATAGATATATTTGAATGTATATGATTATCTATCAAGCATATTCATCTGTATGGTTCAAACAATAAAAAATGAATTAAAAAAATTTATCTACTTTGATCATACTAGGATTGAGGCACATAGATATAGAATTATATAGAAGTGCATCATTGTCTGGTCTTGGTCTCATACAGTGGGTAATATCTGGATCTTGAAAGAAGAGTTTTTTATTGTATTTTATGGGCAAATTATCTTCTTATTCGCTAAATGAATAACTATTATGTTCTTAGTATCACCTTGATTTAATTGAGTGCAAGTTATTCTAATCATATATCATGAAGTGCACATAGCTCCTATACTAAATTGTAGTTTTTCTCAATCATTGTGTAGGCTTAGATATGAAGAAATACATTAAATGTTAGAAATTGTCTCAAGCAATTATTCATATGGTATATGAGATACCATTTAATTTAAACTAGAATATACCTTTATAGTTTAACTCAGAACTATATTATTATTCTAGGTAATTGTAGTGTGTGAACGGATGGTCTTTTACTCGTTGTAATTTGTTTATTAGAAGATAGCGCCAATGTTATGCCTGAAAAATACTAAATATATAATTTTGATTTTAGATATTTTAGAGAGAAAATAAAAATATATAAATAAATGATGATAAACTGCTTTTGAAGTAAAGGATATGATGAATACGTAAAAGACGTAATAGTGTTGTTACTTTTATTGTATTTTCTATTCTTGTTATATTCGAATAATGTATCTCCTGTATTAATCATACACGTCATTTATTATCCTCCTACAGTGAATCAATACTTTCTCCTCCTTATTATTACTATTATATTACCGCATTCGCAAAGAGCACATATTATGACATATCGTTTTTTTAGAATGAGCTACAGTGTTTCGCAAGGATATAATACGATGGCGCACAACTACAGGTTAGAGGTGTTATAAGGTTTTAACTTTAAGTTTAGAAGTCATTTACAGCCAATACTTTTGCATTTATCATCAGATTTATATGATTAGCGCAGATAAGTGACAATTCTGTCATATAACTCTAGCTAATAAATCTCTTAGCATGGAGACTTTATATGTTACACAGGCACTAAACATTGATTTGCACAGAGTTATCTACATGTAGGAGGCTAGTTCATCCGACAAAAAAATTCAACCATATATGGGATCTGAGTAGACACGGAGATACTCAATAAGACAACTGACACTCGTTCTACATGCAATATTATAGTAATTTATATTATATAAATATATAATTTATTTTATTAGTGTATCTGTGTTATTACTGTTAGCTGAAAATCCAGTGGTTTCTTGGTTCATATAGACTTTTTTTAATTGGAGTAGTAGATTTGTGTTTTAATGTATAGAATTTTAAAAATACTTATTCTAAACGTTTTACATTCAAATTTCTACTAACATATAATGATATATAATTATATTGTGTATGTAAATATTAATATTTATATCAAATAATATAAGAATATAAGCTATTTATACATAGGGGGATGTATGACCATAATGTACATCAATAATATATTTAAATAGAAACATATATCTAGATTTTTTTTTGAGATAAGGTTTTTTAGAAAAATAGAAATTTTATTACATTAAGAAAGAGGCATTTCATTTGCTGGCAATTCTCAGTATGTATCTCTGTTTACGCTTTCAGATCACAAAGCCTTATTGAAAATAAGTATCTGGAGATAGTAACTCCTGAGTTGGTTGAAGTGGAAGCTATAATTTAAATGATCTATATGAAATCAAATCTTTAATTATCTTCGATCTTCACTTATCAATGTGATAGGCTCTTGAACGGCGGTTTAACGTACTAGATCAGCTAGTATGATTTAAAAACGGAAATAGTAATCTTTTTGTTGTTGGTACACTTTAATGTGGTTCAGGAATGTGTTATGTATTATTATCTATTAATAGATTTATTAATATATATTATGAACTTATATATATATGACGTAAGCTGATTAAAGATTTCTTCTGCTATTTGATTCTAGAATTTTCTTTTCTGTACTGTGGTTTATAAATGACTATTATATATTACTGGTAAATATGTCTCTAGGTATATATAAATTTTCACTATTATAGTAGTAATATATGATCGCACTTTATAATAATCACTGTATTTATATCACTGTTTTACTATTCATAAAAGTTTTATTTATTTGGGTATATATATATACATTTTTAGTTATTATAATTAAATAATGTCACTATACTAATTATGTACTGTACTATGGGTACTTCTAATATATAATATATTTTACTATATTATATATATATATATTAATCTGTTAAATTATGAATAAGATCGTGTATCATATTATTACATGCGTTTTCCATGCCCGCGCGTATTCCAACAGGGAGTATGTCGATATTGTGTACATGTACGGATTTTGTGACGGGAAAGCAAGTGAGGTACGACGTGCATATGCCCTGCGGTATCCAACGAGACTGTTGCCGCATAGGTCTATTTTTCCACTCGAAAGGCACAAAATATTATCACTTTTGGGGGCAGGAGTAGTATCCCAAAACCTCGTAATTTAGCCACAAGTCTGAGGCCCAGAGTTTACAAATCGGCACCGTATTGGAAAGCCCAGGATTGGGAAAATTGGTCCGTGAAAAGGAAGTTTATCCAGCCCAGTATTGGGTCCCTAGAATATAATATATATTTGAATGCATCTAAGAGAGTTCTGCGCTGAGCTCTAAGATATTCTTGAGAAAACTCATTTTCTCTTACTTACATGAGAATTTTAGTTTCACCTGACTCTCAATTCACTTTTCTCATTCGCGTGTTTTCCTCAGCGGTCTTCGGTCTTCATATACACTCATCATTCATCTAATAACATTTCGCTTAATAATTCAATAAAACCGAATAATCATTATCGATTCTTCCTTTTAATAACTAACCCTTGAATCACAATGAGGGGATTTATATTTTTTTTCTTCCACCGTGACTCAATACCCTTCAACTCTCACATACTTTTCATTATATTTTCTCATTTACGTCTTTCTTCTCATCACACAACTCAATGTAAAGTAAATTATTAATTGATCGTTTTCATTCCTCAAATGTTTTTAAAAACTTGAATATTCATCACAAAATATAAAACAATTATCAGAATGAATGGAGTACCAATGTTATATAAGCATTGGAGAAATTGACCTTTTGATATGTATAGAAAAAACGGGCCGAACAGGTTCACAATATTAATCTATCAATATATACTTCTTATACATCATATCAAGGAGAACTCTAAAATTATAAGTCGAAAACATAACGTCATAGGCACTATAACATATATATAATATATTTATAATCTCATAAACTATTATATATCTCCTTACGTAACCACAGGAAGATTATGGTCAGGATAATACATCAAATATAGATAAACATATCACGTAATACTAATGATCAAGTAACTACATGATCCTACAAATATAATTATAATATATACACCGATGAATAATAAATAGTGTGCTGTGCTGTGAGAGGTATGTTGTTACGATAATGCTAGACTGAGATGTGTAATATTATTAATTGTGTTGTAATATGTATAGTAGTGAAGATTATGGTCCTGGATATACAGGAGGTATATCGACTCTGTAGAGGAAGTGCTTCATTTGTGGTAGTATTTAGATGGACTAAATCATTAAGAGGGCGTGCTAGGTGTGAATAGATTGATAATGAAGGGATGAAATCGATATATAGAGGGGAGTATAATGATGGTGTGAAGAAAAGGGGTAAACAATGGATAGAATAAGATGATAAAGTACGAATTGAGATGGCTTTTTGAGGTCATATGGAAAGGATGAAATGTTCAGCAGGAGTTTGGTTAAATAGGCGGATGCGATTTAGTGGGATGAGAATGTAGTTGGGAATGACAGTATGGGCAAGTACACCGCTGAGATAAAGTGGAATTTGAGATTAAATAAAGAATTACCTGAGGCGAGAGAATGTGAGGTTTGGTAGACAGAGGGAAGAGTAAAAGGTCCATTATAATTAAGGAGATGAAATATAGGCGGGCTTTTGTGTAAGGGTGTAATTGGTTGTGGGCCCACCTGGGACAAGTGGAACATAGGGATCTAAACATATGGCAAAGTATGCAAACTAAAACGCAGTTTGTATGGCATTTTATTTTTAACTAGGTTTTAACATTTAAAGAAACATGACGATTGGGTTGGTTTTTCAATGTTATTAATGCAAGTAAACGATAGTCATATACAATGAAAAAGGATTTAGAAAATGTGTAGTAAGGGGGGGTACGGTATAGGCTGAAGAGTTTTGGGTTTCTTTTCGGAACTATGGGTTTTATATTTCTTACTACTACTTTTCTGTTTTCCGGTGATATATATTATATAATATACTATATTATACAAACTACTGAACTAGTATATATATATATTATATTAATATATATATTTATTATATTATATATATATATATATTATATATATATTATATCCTAAATTAATAGGTATATATAATAGGTATATCGTTATATATTACTTATAACCTAACTGTTATGTGATCTACTATTAGGTATAGGTTATTTAAAATTAAATATATCTCTATATTATATCTTGTTATATTAATGTTAAATAGATAAAAGGTATTCATACCATTTTTATAAATATATTAATTATATATGTATCTAATAATAATAATGCTGGGATTTTTAAATTTTTTTTTTGGTTTGTATTTCAGGTTAGCAAATTTGAGATTAACTTACACAATATAATCATCATAGAAAAATTCTATTTTGTAATCTTCTTAACCTGATTTATAAGTTTTTCTTTCCTATCTCACATTCGATTGACACGAATAGTATCCAACTATGAACATGTGGATAAGTGTAAATTTTTTATATTGAAATCTTTACGGGATTCATTTTGATTAGTTGTTTTTGTGTAATGCCAGGAGAGGTCAGAAGGAATCTAAATAAAATATTATTTATATATATTATTTATAGATCACTTAATAAATTTGAAAGATCGCAAAAGTCAGATGAGAATTAATGAATTTATATATTGTTGATTACCTTGTGTATTCTCTTATTTTTAATGCGTGATCCTAAAGTAGAATGATGGGGTTGTGAGCGATACTCCAAGGGAGTAAGATAGTAGAATTTTACTTCGAAAAGGTCGCGAGTGTTGGAGTTTGAAAAAATTTCTAAAGAAGGAGCGGAGTGATGTATTTCTTTCTCAAAGAAAGAGTCGCAAGTCAGAAAAATATATGACTCTTGCTCTAATCAAAATAGTTCCAATCGGTATATATATATATTATATAATATTTATATAAATATCGGAGATACCAAAAATTAAATTAATCTAATATAATTATGTATAATAAAATATATAACACAGTAAATTATTAAATAGATATAATATTACAATTTATATTGTGAATTATAATGCTAGGCACGCTTTCAATATTAAGTGTCAATTTTCCTCCTATATTCAATATTTAGTACATAGTGCTTGAATCTACTCAAAATTTTGTCGGTATATTAGAGTGTGTTCGCAAATGGGTTGATAAATCCGAAGTGATAGGATAGATGTTGGATGTGTGCTATAACTATTTTATATGTAAATTGCAGGATTGAATTTATTGTTTGTGAATGGATAGTGAATTTAAAGAAGAGTTTAGAGATAGGGATAAAAGGGAGTATGTTAGTGTGTGTAAGGAGGGGTTTGAAAAGAGATATAATGTAGATAAGAAGTTAAGTGGTTTTTTTACGTAGGTTGAGATATGTGAGGTTTCCTGAAAAGTGTGATACAGTAATGTTAGATAAGAGAGATATGGCACTACGAATATAGTATTCTGACAGTATATTTTAATAGTTTATAGGGTTTTATAAAAGCTCTAATGAACAATGGATATTAAGATCGATATGGGGGAAAGTGTCGAAAAGAAGGTTGTGATATAATTAGGTAGTTAATGTATACAGCGATGGCTTGCAGTTAATTTCCTTGGATGGCAATTTGTGAAGGGATACGTTTTTACAGAAGTGGGGTAAGAGATGGTCATTTTTGTTTAAGGGTATGGGTATGCATTACTTATATGAGTTAGTGTATAATAAAATTAATGAAGCAGTGGAAAGGTAACATGGTCGGAATACAAAGGTCTAATATAATATCAGGCATGATAAAATAATAGGTACAATGATTTGTTTCAAAAGTAAAAAAACTGCTATTAAACTCAAATACTTGGGGATGTAAGGTGTGAAAAAGATATTGATGAATACATATAGATGGAAAGAACGCATATAATGAAGAGTTTGTTCTTTCATCTTTTTGTATCTTCAGTGCATATAAGCTGTGATTTGCTCTGCCATTTCTGTTGTGTTTTTAATGAACAATTTTAAATTTCAAAGCAAATATACAACAATGTGATGCAAAATAGAGCATATGAGGATTGGATGTCATACGTCGGTTGGTAAATCGTAGATTGTGGATGTGAGTGAGTTTGTGAGATGGCGCTGGGAATCGTTGTGAGAGACCTAACTGTATGCACAGAATGAATTGTTGCCCGGTGAATCGAAGGGAATGCGGTAGATGTTGTAGAGACGAAGATATGAGTTCTTTGCCACTGTGGCGAGCAAGAAATAGTGTATGAGTGATTCCGAAATCTAGGAAAGTTGGAATTTTAGGTGGGGCGTTCTCTTCATGTATAGGCAGGTTGTGTGTTGGTGGTTGCTCGCCCTCTCGATCGAAGGCTGATAATAGGCAGAGCCTGATGCCTTGAGCGAATAATAGATTGTCTTCCTACGACAAGACATCGGGGGATGTAACTGTTTAGCAAAGTCTTTATGCCCAGTTATTTGAGAGGATGAAACCTCTTAACGCGATTTGTATGTCTTATATATTGATGCAGACAGTCTCTTCAACCTAGCCAGGGTATAGCAATGAGAGAGCGGTAAAGGGTATGGCTGGTGATGTAAGCGTGTCATGCATTTCTGATATTATTTTCGGAACCAAGTAATCCTACTCCTCCATTTTCATTCTTTCATCTTCACAGTTAAAAGCATGACAAATTTATGAAATTATCTCTTTGCTTCCCTTGCATCCCAAAGTATCGATAGTTCTCGTCAGTTATTTATTTTCTTATATATATGATGAGTATATAGTTATACTCTATTGTAGTTTAGATTATTGATTTTTTCGGCTCCAATATGACCCTCCTACTACTCGTGCCGGTGAGTGGTGGTATGGTGCATAAGAAAATAAAAACAATTTACCTTTCTATCAAATTATTCATTATAATTTATAACAGATATAAACTCTAAGAGAACCTATGAGGAAAATGGTGTTGGACCAAGAGTCCTTTAATCAAAATCTTTAAACAGTAAACACAAAAAATTACAACTCAACCATAATGAAAAATAAAAAATCAAATTTTCATTCTGTCCTGCATCTCCGTCTTCTCTATTTTTCTTTTTAACTGAGAGAGGCCGAAAGTAGTGCTTGGGCCGAAAAGCTGCACGAATCTATTTGATAAAAATAAAAATTACACATAAAAAGAATACAAGTGTGAGTGTATACATCGGAAAAATTAATTTAACAATGTCGTTTTATCATATGAGATCACGTAACATAATGTTTCGAAAAAGATAAAATCATTTTTCCAATTTAATTTTAAACTATGCCATGCCCTAGCACCAGTGCATACTTATGTATTTTATTACGCAAAGGGTTAAATCAATACTTATATATATATAATTATATATATATATACTATTATAATAGTATATATATATAATATATTATATATATATATTATATATTATATTATATATATATATATATATATACATATATATATAATATATATTATATATATTTACTATCTATATATATTAATATATTCTATATATATATATATATTTATATATATACTATATACTTGTCTGTGTTTCTTCTATGAACATTAAAAATTAATCGTATTAGTTATCTAATTTCTAAGAATTAAAATAAACAAATTAATTTTATTTTTATATCAATAGTTTGATAGACATTATATCGTAAATAGAATTGATTGCGATGTTTATTCATTAGTTTTTTGAACTATCATCGTTAAGTGTAAGGTGTAATAATTTAGTCATTTTCAATAAGATTATTTTTAATTTTAGAATTTTTTCTTTAGTTAGGTTGATTTTATAGTGAATTCTTCTCATTTGCATTAGTACAGAATATTAATTAACACTTAAAAATGGCTTTTAAATTACTATTGAATTGTGGAGGTAAATTTTTGAATAACTATTCAAATAAATTTTAAAAATACAAAAAAAATGAATTTACCATGTCTTATTTCAAGATTCTTTGCCTTTACTTTTATTAATGATCTTTCTATGAAAGAGCAACTTTTTTAATTTACAAATATGTATATAACAGAATGCTCTGAGAAGCTTTCCCGAATTATCTTCATCAACCACAGTTGCTTGTTCTATGTGGTATGTCGTCTAAATTCTATAGAGAGGAGTCGTGCATGGTGATTCAAATCACACAGGCTCTTTGTTGATTGTAAATCTAGTGATTTTACTTTTAGAAACTTTATCATATCTCACTACATATTTTCTAGTAATAAACGTTTACGATCAGTTTTCCTTATTCCTCTCTATTTCAATAATTTGCACAGTTCTTCTGAACTCTTGTGGAGGACTTGTATGAATCGTTTCAAAATCTTTAATCAAATATACTTAAACCGCTGTGCCAAAAGTTTCGTGTTCTACTAGTGGTGTCTGGTTTCTGTTATATTTACTTTCTGCATTTCCTTTGATTTAAGACATCACACACTATACACTATGCACCACACACACACCACATATCTTTATTATAATTATAATTATAATAATATATATTATATAATATATATATTATATATATATATATATACTAATAATATATATATACTATCCTTATAATAACCACGAATATCGAGTTTGACACTTATTGTAAAGAGCTACAAAGACTAAAATAAAAATCAAAACAAATAAATGAAAATCTAACGTAAAAATACAAACATTTGTATAATTAATGCGAAGCATACGATCTTTTAAAGAGTTAAAAACATAATCAAGCTACAAAGACGCTGTCATATTGAGTAACAAATTAGATATAATTATATAACAAACTTTTGTAAATTGTCACGAAATAAAAAAAAATGTTATAACATGGTTATAAATCAATGTTCTTGTTATGCAACAAAGTTACATGTTCTTTTTCATCCGATGTTGGTGAAGATAAAGGAAAGGGTAGAGTATGTGACTATGTAAACGTTAACTTAAATACTTTAAGACTCTCCTAACTTGTTGCAGGGAGGGTATTGATGTCGGCAATATGTAATGATTCTTAAAAATATTAGGTTGGTTGGTGATTTTTTTTGTTTAGGAGTTAATATGGAGAAATTTGTGTGATTGAAAGAATGGTCGCGTGGGTGAGGATGGTCCGTATAAGACGGAGTGGAGGAATTGAGTATAAGGTTGGTGCGTGTGGAAACACCCCTGTGTTTATCTACTCTTACGTTGAGTTGGCGTAAAGTACTACCGAAAAGGAAAGTACCATTTCTTGTTACAAATTGAATTTGGTAATGGGAAATGTGAATCCGGCAGTTTTTCTTTATGATTTAAAAAGCTCTCTAAATGTAAAGGAGGAATTGAAAATCAAACTGATGTTAATTGTGGGAAACTATTATTTAAAACGCAAGGTTTTTACGTAGTTTAGTGTAAATGTGTTCATAATAAGGTAGAGAATATACAACTTCATTTTAGGGGTTAAGAAAATAATGGGGGGAGGTCTAATTCAGCGTTTAAGATTGTTAATAAACTTTTGTTTTATGAGAGGAGATGGAAGAGTTATGATACGAAAATTGAACAAGAAATGTAAAATTTTTGTGTAACAATCTATAAGTTGGATAAGAATAGCATGAAAGGAACTCTGTTAAACAAAGGGTTTTAAATAACTATTAACATTTGAAAAGACAGAGGGAGTATGGTGAAAAGTTAGCCATGTCCTGTAAGGTCTTTTTTCTATAAATTGACGTGGAGAAATCTGATGAAGTTTTCTGATGAACAAATCAAAAAGGAGGGAAGTTCTCTGATTCGTCCTCATGTGTGAAAGTTATATTTGGTACTGTGAGTTTACATAGTCAAAAAATATGGAATTTTGTTTTTTATCTGTAAAAAGTGGAACGGTATCGTCCATAAAATTTTTATAAAAAGTAGGTTTGAAGAGGGGGACATTTTAAGCCAGATTTTTCGTGTGTTAAGTCATTCGCATTGGCCAGGATAGCAGCTTAGTATAAACTTTACCGTTTGATAATTGTGACGAACTACATTATCAAAGAAAGTATTATCTGCCGCCTACAGATATCAAGTTGTTTAAAAATCCTTCTTATTAAAACCATTAATTGGGTAGTTCTTATCAAAAATGTTTCTGTAAGGATGTTAATGCAAATCGTTATGGGGATAATTGGTGTAAAGTGATTCATATCAAACTGGTCATGAAATAGTTGTGAAGATTAATAGTGGATTAGCTCTTGAATTGGTAGGAATTCTTTATTGTAAAATCATTAGTTGAGAATAGGGTTAGTAGAGGGACTAAGAATTTTGCCAGTTTATAATTGTGAGTCGTAAAAGCTGATTAAAATGAGGTCTGATCGTAATCGTTATTCTTATGTTATTTTTCGGGAGGACCGTAAAATGCCGGGGGACGAACCATGAGCATATATTTCATTAAAAATAGATTTGCTGATTTTATCTGCTTTTAGGAGTTTTCTAAGGTAACGGTTTACTTTGTCTTCTAGAGAGAGAGACAAATTAATGGGGGGTTTTGTTAGTGATAGGGTTAAATTTTGTCGTGTCGGTAAGGATGTTTTTTAACTTGGTGACGTAATCTGATCTGTTCATTAATACTATTCCTTGACCTTTGTCTGGTCTGCAAATAATGATAGAGGTATCTGTCAAGAAATAGTATTAATGAACAGATCAGATTACGTCGCCAAGTTAAAAAACATCCTTACCGACACGTCAAAATTTAACCCTATCACTAACAAAACCCCCATTAATTTGTCTCTTTCTCTAGAAGACAAAGTAAACCGTTACCTTAGAAAACTCCTAAAAGCAGATAAAATCAGCAAATCTATTTTAATGAAATATATGCTCATGGTTCGTCCCCCGGCATTGTACGGCCTCCCGAAAATACATAAGAATACGTACCGGATCAGACCCATTTTCACAGACTTTATCGATCACAAATTATAACTGGAAAATTATATAGTCATCTACTACCCCATCTCCAATAATTGATTCTTTACACTAACGAATCAATACCAATTCAAGCAACTGCTATCCCAATATTAAACTTTCACAACTCTTTCATGAAGCTTTTGATATTGATCTTTAACACTATATTCATTAACGATGCACATTAATACTCACAACTAGACACATTATTTGAAATAAATACCAATTATGGTTTTATAAGATAGATTTATAAACACTTTTGCAAATTGCAGCCCAGATATCTATTCTTTTTTGATAATCGTATTATATAACAAACTAATTCCCTAGTATGGGCTCCCATAAGCTCAATCCTGGCCATGCATACTTGATACAACACGAAAAATCATGGCTTGAAGAATTGTCCCCCCCATCTTCAAATCTATTATTATAAAGATAATAATTGAACGATACGTTCCTACTTTTTACCGTAAAACAAAAATTCATATATTCTTTTGATTATGTAACTCACGTTCATAACTTTCACCATGAGGACGATAGAGAACTCCTCCTTTCTTTTGGATTTGTTCATAACAGAAACCGTCATAGATTTTCCACGGTCATTTATAGAAAAAGACTTTAACGGACTTGGCTTAAATTTTTCAAGCCATACTCCCCTTGCCATTTCAAATGTAATAGTATTAAACCCCTTTTATACAGAGCCTTTCATCTATCTTCCACTTATTTTGTTAACAGCAATTTAATTTTCTGTCAATTTTTCTATCATACCTTTCTCTCTCTCTCATAAAGAAATGATTTCTTCTCTTCAAAACTGAATGAGACGCTCCCATTACAAATAAAGAAAACGAATGCAGTGCTATATTCCTCTACTTATTAAATGAACAACTTTACAATAAATACGTAAAAGACCTTGCTCAGTTTAAAATAATAGTATTCCGCACAATAAACATCAGTTTGATTTTTCAATTCTCGTTTACAATTGCTTCTTTTGTAATATAAAGAAAAACACCCTCGTTTCCGTCTTCTGTATATGTTACAATTCAACTGTAGAGGCTGTGATGCGTTGTGATGTTATGTAGTATTTACGTCAACTCACGTAAGAGTAAGATAAACAGGGGTGTTTCAACGACCACACTTATACTAATTCCCTATCACAATGCCGCCTTACGTGACCACGCTCACACGCATGACCATTCTTTCAAGTTGTCATATTCTTTCCATGATCTTCAAATCAATAATCACAATCAAACCTAAATATTTTAGAAACTTTTACATATTGCCGACATCAAACCCTCCCTCACAAACGATAGTTGCCCGTTTTTAAACTAGCTATCTGCTATTTAACCTCCCAGATGGAAAGTTCTGTCCGTCTTCACCTGTATTTCTTTTTTCGAGTGTAATACATTTCATTGTGACTAGAGTAAGGTTTCCTCATCGTGTTCGTATTTCTGTTATAATATAGCTGTGTTAATTATAAGAAAATTTATTGAAAGCTTTACCCGTTCATATAAGTATAACATACACTTATTTCTTTTATGATATAGGTTGTTATATAGATCTTTAATACTGCCATGATGTTTTTGAGTTTTCTTTCTGTGTAATTTCCTTAATGTTATTTTGTACATTTTTGGACTTAATTTAAAGAAATGTAAGCTTTTTTAGTTAACTTATGTTTAGTTTTATAACGTTAGTTATTTCATCTTATTTGTTCGTAGTTCTATTTTTATTTATCATTTAGTAGCATGATGATGGAATCAGTCGAGTTACGAACGTCGTTTATCTTAGTTAAAAGATCTCATCATGTTGTTGTCTAAGCCTGGTGTTGCTTTCGTTGTAAATATTTCCCCCTCCTAAGAGTTGGATAATATATATTATATATATATATAATTACTTATATAATATATATTTTATATATATATATACTATATATACTATATATATATATACTTATATATATATATATATTAATATATTATATATATATATCTATATATATATAATATATTATTAGATGATTATGTGACAGTCTGAATCACTCCACTTAATTTGACAATCTGGCATTCCACAATTTACGATTTTTGAAATATCCGCTCGCAGATTTACAATTTTAATATTCGTGTTCGCAATCTGTCCCAAATTATTATGTGGACGTATAAAATATTTGAACTGTTAATTGTTTCTTCTAGTCGTTTGAAATTTCTTGGATAGTAGAATAGAACTTATTATTGTTTATTCAATATGATTATATATATATATCTATACTATTTATATATATATAATAATTATTATATACTATATATATTTATTATATATATATATATATATATATATTAAGAGAGAGAGAGGAGAGAGAGAGAGCGGGAGAGAGAGAGAGTGATGAGAGAGAGAAAGAGATTAACGTAAGGAGCATAGTGACGTCTAAACCAAATATTCAGCGTAAATAGGAGGGCGCTCTCACCTCTCCTCCTTCTTTCTCCATCGATCAACCCATTCATAATCAATCTCCTCTCATTCTTTCACACCTTCATATACAAATTGCACAAAACAGTAGGCATAAAACATCACTGCCTCACTCCACTATTAATATTAAACCATTCACATTTCAAATCTATTTATTCCTACACAAGCTTCGCTGGAAATATTCCCTTTATTTCATTTCAAGCTTCCTATGACATATTTGACATAAAACTTTTCTTTCCTGCAAACATTTCTTATGTCAAACGCCTGTGAAGAGATAATAACCTCTCACACACTCTCTTCTTTCATCATTTTACTCAATCATTTGTTTCAAGCGAAGATTTGATCTACACGACCACTACCACATTAAATGCAACTTTCTCTACCAATCAGATCCCTCAGTCACATGAAACCTCTTTCGGACAAATACCAGATATATACTTCACTAGTACACTTATAAACTATTTTCACCTATAGTTTAACGATTCCCTTATCATATCCAGCAATCCAATTCTCGCCTCCATTATTGATCATTTATTTTAGTAATTCATCGATTTAATAACATTACTGGTTCTTATTTTTCTTGTACTATTTGCCCATTAGTAATTTTTTAGAAAAAAATACAATATTTTCTTACCTATCAAACCACTCAGCTCACTTAATCCAAACCCCTTTTCTTCTACTAGCGAATGTTACTGCAGATGTTCGCAGTGTTCTCTCCCACACTCTCCTACATAAATTTCATTAGTCACAGAAAGTGCCATCTGTAAATTAATATATACAAGATTTTCTTACTCTCCTATTTACCTTTCGTACTTCCTTCCAGAAAGATTCTTCACTATTACCCTTGTAAATCCCATAGTATCTTCTTACCAAAATGTTGATTATGCCGTCTTTTCTCTCCTACGTAGCAGCTTTAGTTCTTTATTTTTTTCATTTTCACTTAGTTTTATAACATTTTTTTTTTAGACTCATTATTTTTTTTGCACAATATTGAAAAACTTACTAATCTTTAACCGCTTGCATCACCTTTTAATTCCACCACTCACTCTGTAATTAACTTCATACTTTAAGCATACCACATACTTTTATTACACTATAATAAGTTCCTTCATTAGCATCCAGATTTGTTCAGTTGTTCTTGTTTCACCTCGACTGATTTATTTTCAAGTGCACTCATACTTTTCCTTATAACCTTGCTCACTTAATTTTACTCTAAATTGCACCACTTCCTTCTTATCTACTTTCCTCTTCTCATCGGTGCCCAATAACTCATCTTACATAAAATTTATAAAACCTGATCTTCGTCCTAACATCCATTACATACTTCAATATATCATTATTTATCAACACAAAATCAATCGTACTTTATAGTTTCGGTAGCAATCTCTAACCTAACCAAAATCTCGTAATTTTAGGAATGACTCTTGATGCCCGAAGAATGTATTTATAACAACAGCATACCTCTTTCTCAATAAATACCACCTCCAACCAATTCTCATGTTTCCTCCCGCAAACTCCAAGGCAAAACAAGTTATCAGATCTCTTTTTCGAATCAACCTAATTCCAAATTTACTGCCCAAACAATCATCCAAACTCTTTACTACATGCTTCCAAAACAATCATTAAGATTATTCCAGAAAATCCACACTCAAATACCACCCTAGATGGACCACATGTTACAACACCACTACCTTAACCTTTTCAAATTTAAATTTAAAGCAGATTAGAATCTCATAGTTCTACACAAATAAAATCTACCTATGTCTCTGCACGCTGTCATCTCATCAGCAATCGCTTACTTTCTCTTCACTTCTTCCTATCCATTCATGACAAAAATTTACCCCACATCGTACTTTACCACTTACTTTCTCTTTGTTTATTTACGGAGAAAATCAATTTACCCTTTCTAATATTCATTCACTCTTCTCTCTTCTCTTAACATTTATTTCTCTAACACTCCATGTACCCAGATGATTCGTACAGTTCTACGGAAAGATACAAAGTTGCTTACTACGATAGCGACCAAATCCGAGGCATGCATTATCATCCTAGGGTATATATAAGTGGTAGCTGGTTCTCAATCCAACTATCACTGTCCCTTTAGTAGCCCTCTACGACACGCAGAACATACGCTGTGGAAACTTATTTTAAATCCTTTACTTTATATATTTTCGATCTGGTACTGTAAAACGAAAGATTTAAAAATATCATAATTTTTCAAATCACCAGAAAATTTTCTGTGTAGTGTTGTCGAGTGGAAATCCTCTTTCTTCTATGTTAGATTTATGTGACATTGCACCTCGGCATTTCTGTATGAATGTTACTATGGCTCTTGAGGTACAGAAATTTTTCGATGGAGTCTTAGACAAAACTTTGACTTCTCATCTCCTACATTTCATTATTTATCCTTTCTCTAGTTATCTCGTCTTCACTATATAATCAGCTGTTGTAAGGGACGTTCATATGCTCATTACCATAAATCTAGTGAATAGTGTGTTCTGCATGTTCTGTTGCATCTCATTACCTCTTCAACTTTCTTCAATCTATCAATTTATGAAAAGTCCAATCTTATGCTATTTTTCATCCTTTCTAATTTATACTTTTCATAGAAAGTGTCTTCACATTCGTAATTTATAATATTTTTAGAAGGTCTAGTAATAAGAAAGGAACTATCCCAATACAATTTTTTGGGGATATTTCCTTCGACGAATTTAGCGGATATCTGACCAACTTCGAGATTTTGTCACCACAAATACTAACACCATCAAACATGGTGACTTTTAGAATCTTTATTTATTATATTTATTTATTACTATTTAATTATTATTTATTATTATTATTATTATTATTATTATTATTATTATTATTATTATTATTATTATTATTATTATTATTATTATTATTATTATTATTATTATTATTATTATTTTATTATATTATTTATTTTATTATTAATTATTATTATTAATGATTATTATTATCTATTATTATTATTATTTTATATATATTAAATATTCATTTATTATTATGATAATTATTATTTTTATTATTATTAATTATTATTATTATTATTTTATTATTATTATTATTATTATCTTGGTGTTTATTACAATATTATCCTTTTTATCGCTATCGACGTTGAGGAAAGAATAAAATTTTCATGTTTATAGATTTTTCCACGTTTATTACTGCATTATCTTATTTTTAGTATCAAATATATATAGTTTGTCTTTTACACACAATCGCTTTACTAATGGATCAAATTAACGTAAATTAAAGTGCAAAGATTTTAAAGTATTAAAACATGAGTGCTAATAATGGTGCGAAGTTTTTCCTAGAACAGATTTCAGAAACAGAAATTCCGGTTAGATTGTTATTTCAAATTAATTTAAACATCAATTAAAACATCTATTTGGTCCTACCCTAGCAATAAAATGAAAGAGATCAGATTCAACCTTTCTAATGAACCAAAAAATAAAAAAAACTTGACACACAAAGTAAATAATTTAATTTATTTTTAGTTTACTTAACATAGATTTCATACTACAATAAACAATATAAACAAGGTATTGAATAATATTTCTTCTCTTCTGCTATGTAAACATATACTTACAGATCTATTTCAATTAAGCACAATGTATAAATGTAAAATACATTAGGAATGATAATGTCTTTACGTGGGAGTTAATCAATCCCTACTCGACTACCTCATATACAAACACACACACGAAGTTAATTATTTAAATAGCCCATCGCTAAATCCTTACTCATAAATCACCCTATATATTAATTATAATATTTATAATATATATATATATATAGTATATATATATATTATTGATATTATATACTACTACTCGTGAAATCCTAACTTAGTAATAATCACCAATAAGGGAGAGTATGCAAAACACGGATTCGATATAAAGCCTCTCACGAATATCGCGTACTGCGCTAATCCACACAGAACTATAATGAGTGCATAATAACTAATTAAATTATTACACACCTGAGTCAGTGGGAATATTCCATACTCATGTTATGTATATTTATGTATTATATGTATAGATATATAGGTATTGGAGTAGAGTTACTCAATATATAAGATGCCGTGGTTTGTTTAATCCGCAATCTAGCATATAATCTCTTATAAAGTACAATAGTAGATAGTAGTGTTAATAGGTATTAGGTGATCACTTACTATATGGATATAATAACTAGCTACTAACTAAAGTGTAGTAGTACTGTGTGCTTGTAGGTAGTGTGTGATGTGTTCGCTGTAATGGAGTGTGGATGAGTGTGGTGTAAGAAGAAAAGAAGAGAGGAGAGAGATATGATATAGACAAAGTACCGAAGAGTAAGGAGGAGAGAGAGAAAGCACAGGTGTGTTTTATGCAGACAGTCCTTTTGAGTCCTCGAATAAATTATAAAGTGATAGTTATTTTAGCGTGAGAGGCGAGAGTCGGAGTTACAGGAGAACCATAACAAGCTGCATCACAGGGAATATTGTATAGACGTTATGAATTAGATCGCTTTTAGAACAATACAAATATTCTTAAATTTGCTGATTTAGGCACGATAAAGCAGCATAAAATTATAGTATACTCACAAATAGCGACTAAAAGTGAGCACTATAGATACTAAACTGAATATCTTAATCGAATACAAGGAATTGACACCTAAGACATCTCTATAACCCTATATACATAAAATAGTAGGGTATTTTCTTATTAGAACTCTTAACTATAGGAGGATGTAGTAAGCTAGTATAATTGAGAGAGTAAGGTAAAGATTCAAGTTTATACAGGATCGAGAAGATAAAATACTATATAGTATATCATACTATATATAGTATCAATATATGAATAGATGTATAAATTAATATATAGAGGAAGATATTATATATAATATCATACTTATATTTACTTTACATAATGAACTTAGAATATAAATAAGTACAGTTTTATATATTATAGTTATAAGATTTTTATTAATAAGTATATTTATAAAATATAATAGAGAGAGAGAGAGAGAGAGATGAGAGAGAGAGAGAGAGGGAGATGAGGGAGTATACTTAAGAAAAAAATCTATAGCAGATATATGAGTATGATAGTATAATGATAAAATTAAAGCAATTTATTTATAAGACAAAACATTGAATAGTGAAACAGAGATGAGAGCGATGAGAGAAAAATGTAGAGAGAGAAAAACGAAAGAGAAAAAGGTAGATGAGAGAGAGAGAGAAAGAGAGAGCGATGAGAAGAATAGAAAGAGAGAGAGAGAGAGAGGAATTTGGCTTATTGCTAATAACTTCCTTTTTTTAATGTACTTAAAAAATTAAAAGAAAAATATTCCAAGATATATCCTATTATTATCAATTTCAGTGATATATCTATTTAATTCACAATTTTTATTTAATAATTATTATTATTACTTATTATTATTTATATATTGATTTAATTATATTATTATTTCTTATTTATATTTTATATAATAGTTATAATTTATTATTTATATACTTATATATATATATTTATTTTATTTATATATTTATTTTCCTTTATTTATTATTTTATTGTCTAATTTTTATTATACATATTAAATATTATTTATTTAATTATATTTATGTATAATTATTTATTTAATTGAATTTGTTATTATATATAAATATTTATTTAATTTATTTATATTTTATTATATTTTTTATTAGATTTTATTTAGTTATTTATTATTTTTTATTTATTATTTATATATATTATTATATTTATTACTATTAATTCTTTATTATAATTATTAATTAATTTGAATTAATTATAAATATTAAATAATTATTATTAAATATATTAATTAATTATTATTATTATTATTAATCCCCATTAACTCGATGGTTGTCAATTATTTTATCAAAATAACTTTATTATTTTTTCTTTAAAAAAAAAATTCAAATTAATTTCTTAAAAAATAATAATAAATAATTAAATCAAATTTTGTTCTACGAGAGTGATCATATAAGACAGTACCATACAGAAGAAAAATAACATGATATAATCACTCTCATTATTATTATCACGGATATAGTATTATTATTAATTATATTATAATTTAATTATTATTATATTATTATATATTATTTATTAATTATATATTAATTATAATATTATTATTATTATTATTATTTATTATATTATTTAATTAATTATCAACGATATACTGAGTATAAATTATAAAACTGATTGATATATTATAGAGGTAATTATTAGAAATTTTCAGGCATACAGTATGAGAGAACGCCTACACAACCACACATCAACATCACACACTCGACACATACAATTTATCACACACTAACACACAACACACATCTACAACACAACAATATACACACACATAACCAAATATCATATCCATATAGCAACCTCGACACATACGAACTTATCCTATATACCACACAGTCCCATCTATAGCATGACTATAAATATTTGTTGAGACATCGCTCGCAAATCTATTATCTAACTTCGTACTCAATCGAAACATAGCGGAACATAACCACACATACATAATTTCATATGCAAAAAAGAAACTGAACTGAATCTATTTTTTTATCCTAGCCTATTATAATTTTCTTTCCGACGTCCAAAAAATTCAACACTATCATATAAAACACACACAGACAAATTAAATATATTACTCCTGCTTAACCCCAGCTGGGAAGGACTCACTTCTACATCATAAATTCTTAACATGAGATTGAGCGAGAGAGTTGGAAGAATGAATAAATAATGTTTATTATATGAAGAAATATTTAGTCGGATACAGAATATAAACTTCTAATGGGTTTAAAGTGGAGGAGGAGCGAGCGGACGTACTGTCATGCTGAAAGCTGTTACATTCGAATGTATATCGCCCACCCTTAATATTGCTATCTCTCATTATCTGATTATAAATAACTTCTAAGCGTTATCCATTACGCTTACCCAATATATATTTTTTTTATATACTCACTATATAGTTAGTACTTAGTCTTCTTTATGTTTATGAGTGGTTCGTGCATCCTTATATAATATTTTGTACAATCGTATAATTTACACTATTTACATATTCTACTGATATAATAAAACTTTTCTAAATGAGTTGTATTACTTTTGAGATAAGTAAATAAATTTATTATATATGTATCTGATTATCTAATATATATTAGGATAATTTAATAAAAATATCAATTATTATTTATATGTTTATAGATTTCCAAAATGAACGTGCGCGTGTACAAAAACTTTTTTCGTATTATGTCCTTGCATATCTATCTTAATGTTAGTTTGTCGGATTAAATGAAAAACTTTAGTATAAACATTACTATGAGTTTTTATATTGTGTTACAAATAGCATTTTCAAATTTATTATACATGATATGTTTCTTCTTGGCCTTTCTACTCTCATTCTAGAGGCTATCTCTGTTCGAGCAGACCTACGTCATTGCTCTGTGTATTTTCCGTATGACGGAACGAAACACAAAGTTGTCCAATAGATCGTTCGCTATACAAAATGTGATAAGGTTGTTCTTTGTGAGTCCTCTTCCCTACTTCAATAGCTTCCTTAGTTCAGTGATGGTCCGGGCTCCTGGCGTACTTCGGTCCATTATTGAGTATTATTTGTCTCATAATTAGGAAGTATATCATTGATGTTGTGCTAAAAGGTGAGCTCACTGAATATTGTCCTATTCACTTAAAATGAGACTGATCAACATAACGGATTCTCAAGTTCTCTTTCAGTGACATATCTCGGTCTCTCACAGGTTCGAAGATGTGAAGAGCTTGCTCTGCTCTTGCTGGAACCAGAACTTTTCACAAGCGACGGATAGAAGGTCTCTGTTAGAGCGTACACTAACTTGAAGAGAGGACCACAACATACCTTTCTTTGGTGAGGTAGTTGTACAGGGTTTTCCTTTTTGTGAAAGAAGACGGTCGATGATGCATCATGACCCTACATTGATTGCATTGCCCTCAAGCATGGGTGCTATTTCCCTCGGGTGTAGACATCGGTTAGAATGAGTCTTGAGTGGAAAGCATGTCGATTAGGGGTTTACGAGAAAGTCTTTCCAAGACTACGAGTGTTATGTTGAGCTCGCATTTCCTCCCACATGGAGAGTGGGCTCATCTCTGAGGTCCAAAGGAGGGTTAAGGAAATCTATGGATCATCTCTGTGGTATCCTATGGTCTCCTGGATCCTCTCCAGTAAGTTGGCGGCCTAGCCTTTATTTGCCCATTGGCTAACAACGTGAGGGCCTAATGCTTGTCGGTAGTATAAAGTATGATGGGTCAGTGTTATAGCCCCTTATTCCGTGTTTATGCACTCATATTCACATCCTCTCACAAGTCTCATGGGGATATACTGCAAGGTATTAATGATCATTCGCTTTAGAGCTCTGAGCAACCCAAAGTTTCAAGTTGAAACCTCTTCCGAGTGATCTACCATTCCTGAGTAACTCGAGACGAATCTCTATGACTCTCCACTGACCACTGATTCTCGAGCGTAAGACATAACGCTGGTATATGTTATTCCTGGAGAGTGGGTCATTTGTACGGTTTTCCTCTACACTTTGTTGATTGCATTTGAGTGTATCTTTTTTCGAGGAGTGCTCATTATGACATGTTCTAAGGTATGATATTTGTACGTAACCACCCAGTTCTGATCTTACTTTTTGAGGAGCAAAGCTCGGAGAAATGCAGTAACAATTCAGACGAAATTGTCCAAATTGTTAGATAAAAACAAAATTTTCATCGATCGCATGGCAGATATTGGAGTGATCACAGCGCAGATTCTGACAATCTGCCATGTGGGACATGGACTGGGAGGTGCACGTATATGTTTGTTCTCACATTTTCATGTTTCGTTCCATGAGGTCTAGTGTTAGTTCTACAGGCTTTGCTTCTGTCTATAGTTTTCTTTGCAAAATATGAGGATGCGGCTCTAAGATGTATCTATTGAGGGAGAGTAAGTGATATCGCAAAATAATGTAGCGCGCCTCATGCTGGGATTCCCTTTTTTATGAGGACTCTCTCAGTATAAATAAAAGTTTTATTGATCCTACAATAGAATTTGATTTTTGAGGATAATCTATTATAGCACCATACAATAGGCAATATCATTAATCTGTACTAATGAATTTATCATAATTATTATTATATCGCCATGAAGTAAATTTGGGGATATAGTTAGTCAGATCATAAAGATTTGTTCCTGCTCTGATGTTATTAAGCTGATGTTTGAGTTGGGTATAATATATATATACTGAGTACTGAAAGCATTAACATTATATCATTACTATATTATATAATGCTATATTTATAATATTTTATATACTGCCGTGAGTATGCGCGATATTTGACCTATAAGTTACTTGAGGTAAATAGAAAGACTCTAGAATGTTATTATGATATGCACATATAGGTATATTAGTCAATATTACTCGTTTCTAACATGTTTAATCAAATTATTATATATTATATAAAGTCCCATAAATAATTATTATTATATAAAATTATTACATAAAATATAAGTTAATATATATATTTATATATATTTATGTTTTTAGTATTAAAATAGAGTATTATAATTTATTATTATATATATTAAGCCCTTTTTAAATATGTTATTAGTTTTTTTTAAAAATATTAGTAAAGTTAACTTAATAGGTCATATATTCTATTTTAGTAATATATATTTAATATCAAACTTATTAATATAATAAACAGTTATACATGTAAACGTAGTTAATGAATTTATATTACGTAGGGTCATTTTTATTGTATGAGTAGTAAATAGAATGTAATATGATAATAATTAATTATTAATAGTTATTAAATAATGACCACTGGACTATATAATATATTACTAAATATATTATATATATAAACTCATACTATAATATTATAATAGTCTAGTAGCAATTGTGAGATGTCCGGTGACGTATGAAGGGTCCTTTGGAGTATACCCATGTTAAGATTGGGATGAGGAAAGACCGGGTGCTTAGAAAACTACGGTTGAAGCGTCTTTTTTGGGGACGTGAGATTCAGGCCTACAGATGTATTATATGGGAGCATGGTAAACGGCCCCCGGTCTGTTTGAGTGTAACTATCAGCATTATCGCGGAGGAAGTCGTTCGAGTATCCCTGCCTGACGAAGAGGTTTTAAAATCTTCTGTGCTGTGCGATTGGTCAGTCTTCATCAAAATCTGAGTTCCACGGATGAGAGAGTGAGCTGCGCTCTTCGTCAGCGTGAGGATTCAACGACATGCGCAGCTCCGCGCTGAGTCACACCAACACAACATGGATGGCTCTCCAATGAAGACGACCTAGTTATGCGTATCCGAGGGGGCTTTCCCCAAACTATAAATAGCCCTTCAAACGTCTAGTTATAGTATAGACGACACTCCGGTTTTTACTCATTCCCATGAAGTGCTGAGTAAACTCAGGCCTTATAATAAGTTAGTAACAGTAAAGATATAGTATAGTGATATACAATATAGTAAATTACACGTTATATTATATAATACCTCTATCATAGGCAAGTAGGTATCAATATCACGATGCTAAAAATGAAAAGTTACCTATAGTCTGCATTATTCCACTTAGGAGGAGATTATAAACGTGTCAGCGTAGAGAATTAACATTAGTATCATATATATAGGTATAGTAATACTAAATAAACACTGGTAGGTCTTACTGTAAAGCTATAAGCTATACTCGTACAAATAGTGTAGGTATACTGTTATCACCTCACCGAGGTATATAATGGCGTATAGAGTATCTAGGTAATGATGCAATAATTATTTAGTATACGAATCATCAGCTGGATAATCACGTTGTAGGTATGATAGTGCATATAATATTATTTTTAATGTCAGCTCACTAAAGGTATCATACAATTATAAGTGGTAGTATACGTAAATTACTCAATGTCCTTATCACGTATACTTACTAGTAATAAGATATTATTTTATATATATATAGTCAAATATATTATATGAGGTGAGTAAACATATGTGGTAAATAATATAGTAATATAAGTATAGTCACACTTAATTATGATTTATCTCAGATGTGATTAAGGATAGTGCTAATAGTACGTAGACTATAGGGGATGGACTCAAACATTATTATTTTATGCGTAGTGCTTGTAATTGACGGCTTAACTTGTTTCATATATATATAGCATTAAGGTACTTATATATCTGATTTTATCTCCTTAGAAGAATACGCGAGAGTTACACTTATACTAAAGAATTGATTTTCCCTTTCATGATTTTCAATTTTCATTCTTTCATCGTGGTAAAAAAGGAGTATAATCGCCCTACTACATCATTATCTTCAAATACGTTTGTCATTATATTATCCAACCAGAAAGCTTTGATTACAACTTCTCGGACATTTTCTATTTAGCGCGGGAACTGTGGGTAGTAGTAGTGTATAGTTATGTACATAGTAATTTTTATCACATATATATTATATTTTTTTAAGTGATAATCTATTTATGAAATTTGTATGACTCTTGCGATCTAGATGACTTTATAGATATTAAATGAAAAGCCATGATAATTAAATGAAAATCTCGTACATTTTATAAAGAAAAAAGATATAATATTAATATAGTAATGTATATAAGTTCGTTGGTGCAAAAGGTAGGCTGGATAGCGCTGGAACAATTGTTCTCTGCACTGATTTGCCAGAAGATTAGGGGGAAAAAACCTGTTGCTAAACCAAATCAAAGCCCGACATATAGACAGAGAGATAAGGAACATAAGGAAATAGAAGATAGGAAGTTGTTCACAGACTTTCTCATATAATGCGGCTTGTCACCAAAATGGTAAGAACAAGGGATAGCACTCCTTATAGTCCTGATGTCTAGAGAACTGGGAGAAGTTTGGAACACTGGAATGTGAAGAATGGGTAGATTGTAAATTGAAAGTCGATACGAGAACCTCTAATCATAGGAGAAGGTATACTACAACACAAAACAGGATTCTCAGATATTAGAGACGTGGGTGTCTAGCATGGGCCATTGGCAGGGATATTTTGGGTGTCTGTGGTTCGTAGGGATTGTTGTGTCTTAAAGCCTAGTTAGTTGCGCCTCGTCGCTGGTTGCGAGAGTGCCGGTAGTATTGGGGCGCGCTGAGGTTGCGTTGCGTTGAGCATGCGGGTGCGGGTGTCGCTCGGTGCGGCTGCGTGTGTGTGAGTCGCTTTTGCGCGGTTCATGAAACACAAGGGTCTAGTGGCACCTCACGGTGAGAGTAGAGAGGGTGGGACAGGCTGTATTCCAATTTAAGTTAGCGTATCTAGTGATGCGTGAAGCCACTGTTAATTCCCTCTGCCGAACGCGGACGCGGTTGGCGGTGCGGTGGTGCGGTGGCGGTGCGGGTGGAAATGAGCAGAATTGCTGGTGTCTCCGGTCACAACCTTTAAGTCCAGTTGTACATACGAGTCGTCGCCACAAGTAACTCAACGCCAACGAAGCCAAGAGACTAACTTCTTGCACAATTTGAAGACATATGGGAAGAGGAGAGGAGAGAGGAGGAGAGGAGAGAAACGGCAGAGAAGAGAGAATGTCGAGAACAGATTTCCCGATTCTAATCATTCTCAATGGTTCGAAATTTTATTCGTCCACCGCCACCTCACTAGATCCAGAGCTTAACCGCCCCTCGAGTGTAGTGAATAAACAGTTCACACATTACTCGGCATTATACCTATATAACTCATGATTACCTCTATATGATACAATTTCTCCCATAGCTATAATATATAGCTGCTCACTATTATATCTCATACTCAGTACACACATAATTCCTATCTATCCATATCCATTATATATATATATATATATACTGCAATCGGGCCATTAGAACATTACATCGAATCACTATACCCTCTATTAATATATATATACTACACCTATTAATAGGTATAGGATAATGCCTATGTAGATGGGTAGATACTATATTTAGCGAGATCCGAGTCACAACCTCTGTTATTGTCGTTTTGCTTTTAATGACAAAGAGAACAACATTGAGTAATTTTTTGTCGATCTTTCTATAAAATTGAGAACACACTGACATTAACTTACTCAGATTCATAGCCCAAAAAAATAAATAAAATTGTTTAAATAGCAATAAGAACATATGGTTTTTGGCCTTCAAATGTGTGTCGATGTAGTGTGTGTGGCTGAGTAGACGAGAAGGGAAGCAGGAGAAAGGAGACAAGAGAACAGAGAAGGCAACATAAGATAAAGAGGGTTATGCGAATGTAGGGACGCGGAAATACTTGAGTGATACGCAAGACGAAGGCAGAGAGAGAGAGAGAGAGACAAGAGACAGAGAACGAAGGAGGTTGAGGTATAGATGTCAATACTTAAAATACAAATGAGAATATAGAATAAATTAAAAGAAAACGAGAGAAGATAGGCTGCGGCAGTGGTAGAGGGGATAATGCCACACACGCAAGAAGAAGGGAAGAGACAATTCAAGAAAGCCTGCTTGAAGTTGTAAATTCGAGTAGTGTTCTATTTCTTTTGTTTCAAAAAAACTGCCAGGTGGAGCCCAGTGCCATACATTTACAACAAATGTAAAATAAATATAAAATCATATTAAAAATAGAAACATTGTTAAACTTGGCCCAAAAATAGAAAAAAGGTTAATATTACAAATTGATTGCAAGAATTAAAATATTTTTTACAACAAAATATTGAAACGAAACATCATCTCTCATGAAAAATTTTTTTTCATATATTTTCTCAACAGGAATCAAATGCATGCAATTTGGTATTTCTGGCTGCTTTCCAATATATTATCAACTTCCTTTGGCTCTGAAAAAGAATGTCACAAATATGAGTACAGCCCAAGGATTCATGAGCAATAACGAATAGGAACAAGATTCAAATTCATCACTTCCCGTATCTAGAAATTACACACGACCTTAAGGTGCTCACAGAAATATATCAAGAAATACAAAGGGTGAGTAAGCAAAAAATATAAACCTACACTCTATTTATTTCCTTGATTTGCAAACCCGTAATAAAGTAGGTATTTTGACCAAGAATGAAATATATACTCCCAGAATTAGGTTATATTACAAGTCTGATTGACGATAAGTAAAAGAAATTCTTATAGTGTTGGTCCAAAAAGATCCCTGGGTTCGTATCTCCATGTAAAGAACTCAGCCTTCAGCACACCCCAGGTAAAAATCGAAAAAGAGGTCTGTATGAACATAGCGGGTCAGCGGTTGCAGATACCT